>ONZH01031122.1:0-32777 GCA_900303285.1 Rhinella marina
CCTGCAAAAAATGAGACCCTACTTAAGACAATCGCCTGAAAAATAAAAAAAAATATGGCTCTCAGAAAATGGCAACACAAAAAAAAGATTTTATTCTGTTCAAAAATAAATCTAATGTGTAAAATTTAACAAAAATAAAAATGTTACCAATGAAAACGTCACCTCATCCCGCAAAAAATGAGCCCCCACATAAGACAATAACTCAAAAAAACATAAAAATCACTGGCTCCCGCAAACCAATCCATCAAAATCTGTGCGGCAAAATACATATGGCGCTCCTTCTGTTCTGAGTCCTGCCATGTGCCCCCACAGCAGTTTACCACCACATATGGGGTGTTGCCGTATTCAGGAGAAAATGGGGAACAAATTATGGGGTGCTTTTCTCCTGTTACCCCTTGTGAAAATGAAAAATTTGGGGCTAAAGCAACATTTTATTAGAAGAAAAGAAACTTTTCATTTTCACAGCCAAGTGTTTACAAATTCAGTAAAACGCTTAGAAGGTCAAAGTGGCCAGTACCCCCCTTAATATATTCTTTGAAGGGTGTAGTTTCCAAAATGGGGTCACTTTTTGAGGGTTTCCACTGTAGTCATGGTCTCTCAATTACAAAATGGTGCCTAAAAACCATTCTAGCAAAATCTGCCTCCAAAATTCGTATGGCGCTCCTTTCCTTCTGACCACTGCCACAAACCCATAGAGACGTTTACCATCACATATGGGGTATTTCTGTAAACTGCAGAATCAGAATAATGTATATTGAAGTTTAGTTTGCTGTTAACCCTTGCTGTGTTGCAAGAAAAAAATTATTAACATGAATAATCTACCAAAAAAGTGAAATTTTGAAATTTCACCTCCATTTTCCTTTAATTCTTGTGAAACACCTCAAGGGTTAACAAAGTTTGTAACATCAGTTTTTTATAATTTGAGGGGTGTAGTTTCTAAAATGGGGTCATTTATGGGTGGTTTCCATTACATAAGCCCCTCAAAATCACTTTATATCTGAATTGGTGCTTAAAAAAATGGTTTGGGAAATTTTGTTGAAAATTTTAAAAATGGCTTCTAAACTTCTAAGCTTTCTAACGTCCTAAAAAGTAAAATGACATTTATAAAATGATGCCAACATAAAGTAGAAATAGAGAATGTAAAATAATAACTATTTTTGGAGGTATTACTATGTATTTTGAAGGTAGAGAAATTGAAATTTGGAAATTTGCTAATTTTTCGGTAAATTTGGTATTTTTGTATTTTTTTATAAATAAAAATGATATATTTTGCCACAAATTTACTACTGTCGTGAAGCACAATATGTGACGAGAAAACAATCTCAGAATGGCCTGAATAAGTAAAAGCGTTCGAAAGTTATTACCACATAAAGTGACACATGTCAGATTTTCAAAAAATGGCCTGGGCAGGAAGGTGAAAACAGGCCCGGGGTTGAAAGGGTTAAGATATCACAAGGAATATAGAAAATGGTACATAATATCAACAAAAGCTATATTAGTAAGTGCCATATAGTCATACATACACATTGGTAAACAGTAACCAGAAAGTGTCCAATCCCTTTAATGAGAAACAGGCAACAGATCGCTGTTGCTCTGTAACAAGAAGTGGCCGACCTAGTAACTTGTGGTTAACTTTAATTAAAAATTGTAGCAGAGAGATCATTTCAACAGGAGAGAAATCCAGAGATGTGGTGGCTGTGGTAACACTTTTATGTCATGCAGGCTGCTCACAGTAGCATGACCAACATGTGGCCTGGCATTGTCCTGTTGAAAGACAGGTCCTGGACACTTTGGTGAAATGGATGTACCACTGGTTCCACAACCAAATCAATGTAATGCCAAGTTATTAGTGTACTTGAAATAAAGACTAGAGGGGTGTTAGCCTGGCACAGATGCCGAGTCCCTCACCTCCATCTGTAGCTGGCGCTCCATGCCAGTGCTTCCCATCCACATGCCAACACGGACACCGGGTCTCCTTGTCTTCCTTTTGCAGCACTTAGGCCAGCCACTGGCATCCTTCTCCTGCTCTGACCGGAACTTGCTGTCAGTGTATAGGAGGCGGGCGCATGCTCCCTTTCCTTATATTGGGCAGAGTTCACACACCCCAATAGAGCGGGGGGTGCCTGGTTTACACAAGTGCCCAAAATTTTAAAAAATAAAGTACAAAGACAGACACACAGAGACACTACTTACCTTCCCTGGCAGCTCCCTCCTCCCGTCCAGCAGGAAGACGGCGCGCAGAGTGGTACGTTTTACCACAGCGCCACCTGCTGGACAGGAGGAATTACTACAAAGAAGAAGCCTGAGGAGGTAAGTGGTTTGTGTTTGTTTGTTTGTTGTTTTCTATTTTTCAGGGTCGTGAATGCAGAGGACTACGTCGGATTGGGTGGATTACGTCGGAACAGCTTTTTTATTTTTTAAATAAAATGGTCAAACAGGGGTCTGGGGGAGTATTTATTTCAATAAAATATTTTATAAGTGTGTGTGTGTGTGTGTGTTTTTTCCCACACTGCAGTTTTAGTAATCACAGCTATCTACAGACGGCCCTGATTACTAATACTGGGCTTAGTGCTTGCCGGTATGGCCAGCACTAACCCCAACATCTAATACCTCGGCACCCACCGCCACCAGGGGTGTCAGGAAGAGACGGGTAACCGCAGGACTGGACCTTCTAAATTGAGGGTCCGGTTCTGGGGCAGCGGCAGGCTGTTACTGTAAGGCTGGGAAGGGCCAATAACCATGTCCCTTCCCACCCTGGTAGTGCCAGCCTGCCGCTGCTGGTTGTATCTGGCTGGAGAAAGAAAAAAGGGGGGACCCCACGCCATTTTTTATAATTATTTAATTATTTTTGAAAAAAATGGCGAATCGTGCAGCTGCACAGTGGGGTACATGCTGTCAGTGACAGCAGGGTACCACAAAGAGAAGGCAGGGACCGTTCCCAGGGTTCCCTGCCTTGTAGATCGCTGTATACACAGCACTCACCGAGCGCTGTGTATACAGATCAGGAAGTGCTATTGCGCTTCCTGTTCCGGCCCGGCGGTCACGTGATCGCCGGGAGAGTGCAGGAGCTGCCGGGTCTCTCATAGACCCGATCAGCCCTGCACTGAGGCTGTACAGCATAGTATTATGCTGTACAGCCTCTCTGGGGATGTATTTCCCCTGTAACTGGGGCTACTATGTCAGCCCCAGTTACAGGAGAAATCAAGTGAAAAAATAAAATAAATGAAGTTAAATATCCCCCTGAGGTCTTTTACGACCTTATGGGGGACACAAAGTGTAAAATAAAAAATAAAACAATTAAAAAAAAATAAAGAGTATTATTTAAAAAAAATCACATATAAAAAAAATAATTTCCCCCCAAATATGTCATAAAAAAAATGTTACAAATAAAAATAAATAAATAAAATAGACATATTTGGTATCACCGCGTCCGCAACGACCGGCTCTATAAAAATATCACATGATCTACCCCATCAAGTGAACTGCATAAAAAAAAAATCTCACCTACCAAAAAAACATAATATCAAGCAATCAAAAAGTTGTATGCCTCCCAAAATGGTAGCAATAAAAACGTCACCTCATCCCGCAAAAAATGAGCCCCCACACAAGATCATAGCCAGAAAAATGAAAAAAATGGCTCTTAAAAAATTGCAACACAAAAACATGATTTTTTTTCTAAAAATGCTCTTATTGTGTAAAACGTTAAAAAAAACCACAACATAGGCATATTTGGTATCGTTGCGTCCATAAAAACTGGCTCTACAAAAATATCACATGATCTACCTCATCCAGTGAACAGTGTAAAATAAAATATAGAAAAATGCCCCTAAACTTCTTTTTTTTTTGTTAACCTCCCAAAAATTAGATCAGTGATCAGAAAGCCGGATGTACCCCAAAATGGTGCCAATAAAAAGCAGAGCTTGTCCCGCAAAAAATAAGCCCTCACGCAGCTCAGTCCACAAAAAATAAAAAGTTGTCTCTACTAAAATCCATGACAGAAAATTCCATGTTAGAAAATGCAGATGCTGCTCCTCCCCTTCTGAGCCCTGGCGTATCCCCAAATAACAGTTTACGACCACATGTGGGGTGTTTCTGCAAACTGCAGAATCGGGGTAATAAATATTGAGTTTTGTTTTGTTGTTAACCCTTGATGTGTTACAGGAAAAAAGACCGGATGATTTTCGAAAATGGCTGTAAAATTGTACTGAAAATAAAAGTGAAAAAAAAATTTTGAAATTTCACATCTATTTGCTTTGTGCATTAAAACTTTCATTCTGGTCAGTACGAATTACCTATATTGTATAGGGTTAAACAGCATTTCCAAAACCAGTTTTTGAATAGTTTGAGGGGTGTATTTTCTAAAATGGGGGTTTTCGTCAATTTATGGGTGTTAGGTTTCTATTATGTAAGCCCATAAAGTGACTTCAGAACTGAACTGGTCCTTTAAAAAGTTGACTTTGCAAATTTGCAAAAATTGCGTCTAAAATTCTAAACCTTCTACTGTCTCCCAGTGGCCCACACCCCTTCTCCAGAAGTCAAGGCTCCATCACCTCTGCAGAAGGGATCTCTGTTTCCTTCCTATTGTCTACTGGTCCTGATGCTGCTCCCCCTCATCACACATTTCGCCAGCAATCAATCACCAAGTTGATTGCAAAAAGACAACAGTATGCGTGCACTCATCCTATAGCGCAGAATCTGAACATGATCCTGGCCAAGTTGCTGGTACTATAGTCCATCCCTTTCCATGTGGTTGACTCTGCCCATTTCAGAGAAATGATGGCTTGTGCCAAGCCAAGGTGGAGAGTCCCAATCCGTCATTACTTCTCTAAAAATGCTGTACCAGCCCTGCACGCGTATGATGAGCAGAAGGAGGGCCAGTCCTTGAGCCTGTTGGTGTCTTTATTTTTGGTGTAATTAGTAGAAACATGCTATGTAGTCAGTTGGTCGCTGCCTATGTGTGCCATCGCCCATCCTAACGAAAGGCTGACCAGTGGGATACTCTACACTCACGCCCCACTGCCATGACTGCTGGAGGGGGGGTTGACTGCAGAAGCAGCACCAGATCCATCAGCAGTAACTTGAGTCTCCAGTCTCTGATTAGCACGTGTCTTCACCTGCCTACTGAAGAGACCAACCAGTAGGACATGGAGCAGAACCTGAACCAGCAGGTGGTGGCATACTTGTACTGTACCCTATCACTCCAGATCCGAGAAGCCCTGGACTACTGGGCAGCCTATCTTGAATTGTGGCCACAACTGGCCGAGTTTTCCCTGGACAAGATTTCCTGCCTGGCCAGTAGTGTGGCATCAGAGCGGGTGTGTAGTGTGATGGGGGGGGGGCGGCATAGTTACCCCAAAGAGAACTTGCCTTTCAACACAAAATGTTGAGAGATTAACCTTTATAAAAAAACGAATCCGGCATGGATCAGCCAGGATTTCCATACACTGGTGCCTAATGCATCAGATTTCATCATTCTGGTAGTAATATTCTGACTGCAGTGTGCTGCCACACCAGAACATTGTGCAAAATGGTCTGTTACTTCTGGCCACATGCTTCATCACTATTCTGATGCTGCCACCCACCTCATGCCACATACCTGGTGCCTCTGCTGTCATCTTCTCCTACTGCCACTATTTTGTGCTGTTACTGCCACTGCTGTTGCCCCCACCACCCCACTCTGTGACTGAGCCAGTATGTTGACTCCTCATGTTGTTGCCAAGCTCACCACTATGTGATTGGGGCACTGTGTTGACTCCTCATACTGTTGCCACCCTGACCATCTATTCTGGGGACACATCAAATACTGATGCAAAAAAACTGACCAAATAGTGACTGTGTTATAGAGGCCATTAAAGTCCTGCATGATTTGATCATGATTTGAAAGCCAAAATCAGGGGTGGGTCCAAAACACAGAAGACTTGCAAATATTCCCATCACATGGCATCACTGTTTTTGACCCACTCCTGTTTATTTTTTGACCTTGTGAAATCGGATACTCAAAAAACAGGATCCATTGTGTTTTATGGGGTTTTTCTTCTGACGGATCAGAAGGGAAAAATAAACATTGACATCAGCACAAACTTACTGCTGACACCCTCCCCTCTTTTGTCATGGGGCCACTACTTGTATTAGTAGGTAACAGAAGAGATTCTCTAGCAGTCTATGTGAATACAATAGGTAGTGTAAAATGAGACTGCTCTTTCACTCTATAGTAGAATGAGTGGGTAACGCAATACCTTATCAATCAATCAATGCGTACACCCCACAAACAGTGAAATGAGACCACTCACAATTTTTTCAGAAAATTTGTTGAAGCAACCAAATCATTTTTTTTTTAAATTTGCTCATCTCTAGCCTTAACTATTGTTTTTCTGCCGATGGAGCTGTGTGAGAGCTCATTTTTGCCAGGGTGAGTTGATGTTTTCATTGTTAGGCCATTGGCATCCTGTGATTGTATCGCTGGGGCCAATAGGTTACAGAGAGAGCTTGATCACTATTGACTGTGGCATCTAAGGGGCTAAACTGTCAAGATCAGAGCTAGCTGACCTGAGCATTTGCAGCAAGATGTCAACTGTGTGAGCCTGCAGCATCTTCTCGGCATACTGTAACTGTTCGTCCAGTTGCAGTAAATCACTTGCAACTTTGAACTATAGTTACATCGTTTTATTGGGAGGGCTTAAAGAAGCAGTCTGTTTTTTTTTGTTTGTTTGTTTTTAGGTTGCAGGCCCTTGAGAATGTAAGCAAAATACTGTGCTGCACCATTATATGTGGTGTACCAAGACAGAATTACCAGGTACCATGGTGCTTAAGTGCCTATGCCATCTTGGATTCATCTTCTTGATCCTCTATTGCGCTCAGTCTTCAGTGTATGCCCACAAAGATGCACATACTGAAGAACAAAACGACACATCATGTGATACTACAAGAACCAGCCCAGCCTCCCCTCAGTCTGAACTCTGCCTCCAGTGGCAGAACTTATCTGTGTCTGTACTCAGACACATCCTGGGTCTTCTCTGCACAGGATGTCTCTCTCCTTCAAGAGAAGCCAGAACAAGCTTGTTTTACAGTCTCCAAAAGGAGAGATCATCATCCAATTCAATTTAATTTGAGCCCATTTTACACTAAAGCTCTCCATACATATAAGATTAACCCTTTCAGTACCAAGCCACTTTTCACTTTTTGCAAATGTGTCACTATTTGGGGTCATAAATTTGGAAAGCTTTTTCTTATCTAAGCCGTTCTGATATTGTTTTCTTGTGACACATTGTACTTCATTTTAGTGATAAATTTCAATAAAGTAAAAATGTTTTACATTTATTTATTAAAAAATCCAAAATTAGAGAAAATTTTGAAAAAGTCACTATTTTCTAAATATGAATTTCTCTGCTTTTATGGCAGATAATAAATATGGCAACACCCCATATGTGGTGGTAAACTGCTGTGGGGTTACATGGCAGGAAGGAGCACCATATGGCTTTTGCAGGGCAGATTTTGATTGGTTTACGGGTGCTATTAGTTTTTATTTTTTGAGTTATTGTCTTATGTGATGGTTCATTTTTGGCAGAATGAGGTGAGATTTTCATTGGTACCATTTTGGAGTATATATGACTTTTTGATCACGTGGTATAACACTTTTTGTGAGCCAAGGTGACCAAAAATGGCTGTTTTGGCACTTTTTTTTTACAGCATTCACCTGAGAAGGCATACCATGTGATACTTTTATAGAACAGGTTGTTACAGACACAGCGAGCGATACCCAATGTGTCTATTATTTTTATTTTTTTTAAATTTTACACAGTAAAAGCATTTTTGAAGAACATAAAATCTTGTTTTTGTGTTGCCATGTTCTGAGAGCCATATTTTTTAAATTTTCTGGCGATTGTCTTAGGTAGGATCTTATTTTTTGCGGGATGAGATGATGGCTTGACTGGTACAATTTTGGAGTACATGCAACTTTTTGATCACTTGGTATTATACTTTTTGTGAAGCAAGGTGACAAAAATAGCTGTTTTGGCAGTTTTTATTTTTTTACAGAGTTCACCTGACAGGGTATATCATGTGATATTTTTATAGAGCAGGTTATTATGGACACGGCGATACCTAATGTGTCTATTATTTTTATTTTTGTTAAGTTTTACACAATAAAAGTATTTTTGAACAGAATAGAATCTTGTTTTTGTGTTGCCATTTTCTGAGAGCCATATTTTTTTATTTTTTGAGCAATTGTCTTAGGTAGGTTTTTTGCAGGATGAGATGATGGTTTGATTGGTACCATTTTGGGGTACATATGCTTTTTTGATTGCTTGGTATTACTTTTTGTGAGGCAAGGTGACCAGAAAATGGCTGTTTTGGCACTGTTATTTTTTTTTTTTTTTTGGACAGCTGGTTGATACGGACGCAGCAGTACCTGAATATGTCTAATTTTCTTTTTTTTCCTATTTTTTATAAAAACGTTTAAATTTTTTTTTACTTTATTTTTGTCCCACTTTTGGGGTTCTGATCCCCTCTACAATGCATTACAATACATCTGTGTTCTAATGCATTGGCTGTAAGTGTATTACACAGTGTAATACCCTTACAGCCTGCTTGCCTGTGAGACCCAGGGGGCTGGGTCTCACAGGCTTACACGGAAGACAGCACAGTGATTATGGAACGCAGCGCGGGGACCCAATGGGAACGGGAACCTGACAAGGATATCGCACGTGCTGCAGTCAGCGCTGACTGCAGCATATCTAGGGTTAATGCTCTGGCATTGGTGTTTTCACCAATGTCAGTGCATACAGCCGGGGCCCGGCTATCAGTGACTGGCGGACCCCTGTTGTTGATCAGGTGGGCGCAGCTACAACATCCACCTGATCAGTCCACCATAGCTGTATGGCACTGGGAGTTAAGGCACAGTTTGCAGCTCTGTACATCTAAAGCACTAGTATCCTATGGGTTAAAGTTTTTCAAAATAACTGATTTAGCCAATTATCATTTGAAAGCATAGCATGAGCTATCATTTATGGTGGCCAATGGCAGACTTCTGTCTGCCAAAAATGTAATCAGACAGGATGTAAAATTTTGACCATTGTCCGACAAATCAGGGAAAAAAACTGACTCCCTGGTTTAGTTTAGTTTATCATGTTGCTTTTGGGATTGCTGCCAATGGGGCCCATCATTCTCTGCAAATACTGATTGTTACTTTTGACCAGAACTTTAGACCAGAAAGTTAAATCTAGGGCAGAACTCATTCCAACACCTTTCCACCAGTTTAAATGCTGCAGCAGACTTCTGACATGTTATCTAGTGGGCATGCTCACCAAACACAGATGTACTGGCACTGGAAATCACATTATTTTGAAAGTGAAGTGGAAAAACAGCTGTGAATGGCTGGGTAACTATGTGCGTCAGGATGGAGGTTGGCTTTTTTTGGAGCTCAAGGGAAGGTCTGAGGGGGATCAGTTATTCTGCTGACATTGATATGTAGTCTAACAGAAAGTATAGTACACCTCAAGTCAAGCAACTGACTCACTGAACAGAATGGGAAAACCTTAGGGAAAAAAGAGGAAAGACAAATTACGTTCCAGCATTAATGGTGAGTCCTACAGATAACAGCAATAAATACAAATCACTGGAACACTTAATTAGTATAATAATGGGCAAAATCAGTAGAATCATTTTGGCTTTACTATAACAATAAAATACTTGAATAAACAAGAATGTGCCAGTCTAAAAGAATTACAGCCTACCTTAACTATATTATTTAGAAGGATCTAATATTAAACTTTACATTACAATTTGGCGCAGGTTCCTTTTTCCAAATGATTTACTGACATTCTGCTGCCAATCCGTGTTCTTTGCTTGGCCCCAAGGACTAATTCATTAAAAGAAAAGGTTAAGGATAAAAAGTAATTTTGAATTGGAAAGACAAGCATAATCTAATGTCAGAAAGTTAACACTGCAATGAGAATGACATTCTCATTCTACACACTTTAAAATCCCAAAATTTGTGAACCATTAACTGCTTGCAACTGAACAACATTAAACATGTGGTGGGTCCACATTCGAGATTACTTTTGTAATGACCTGGGTTATTGATGAATTTCACAAAAAATAATCCACAAAACAAACCCAAAGCTATTCTGGTTCACTTTGGGCGCATAAGGTAAAATGGCACGCAGCACCATTTTACTGCACATGTTGGTGGGCAAAACCACTAGGGAGGAAGAAGAAGGATGGTCACATGACCCTGGGAGGAAATTAGGGGAAGACTAGCCCTGATTGGCTCAGAAGCTGAAAAACAGCCTCATCAGCCAATCAAGGGTGGCAGTTGCTAGAGAGATGTATAAGCAGAACAAGCAGACGTCATTGTGTATTAAGCTGTTGATGAGGGTGGATGGGTCTGTGCAGTGTCTGACAGAAAACACTTTTACACAATATACAGAGGCACAAGCAAGCATCTTTTCTAGTGTAACAAGGACATTGTAGGAAAAGAATAGGAAAAAATAATTATGTAGAATACTAGGGACTTTGATCAGTGAAAGCTTTAATGGACTGAGACTGGTGCACAGTGTTAAATAATACAGCTGCTGCATAACCTCATTTTACCAATTCTGTGTTACAAAACCAGCCACCTGCAAGAAAAAAATGTATATTTTTTTTTTTCATTTGAAAAGAGTGACAGCGTTTGTTTGTTTTTTTCTTCAAAACCTTAAAGGGGTTATCCCATGACTAATGTAAAAAATGAAAATCAGACATCATATATTACATGACAACCTCTTTCTAACAAAGCTAGAACCCGCCCTGTAGCTCATATGGATCCAAAGATCTCCCCATTTATTGCTCTACTAGATTTATATCAAGCTGACAATGCAAGGGGCGTCTCTTTTCCCGCTGCAGCTAAGGGGGCGTGTCTCAGCTGTCCCTATCACAGCTCAGGAGCCAGTTGAAGGACGAAACTGAGCATGTGCGACCTTCTCATTGAGCAGGACAAAGAAATAAGAAAAAAACAAACAACAGGTGGCGCTATACAGATACATTTTATTGAATAACTTTTCCACATTTTTTCATTTTACACCCACAAACTTAAATGTATTTTATTGGGATTTTATGTGGTAGACCAACACTAAGTAGCAAGTATGTGTGACATGAAAAGAAAATGATACATGGTTTTCCAAATGTTGCAAGTCTTTTGGAATATGTCTCTACCAGCTATCTGCACATCTAGAGGTTGCAATTTTTGCCCATTCTACTTTGCAAAATAGTTCAAGTGCATATCATACTACCTCACATTGGAGCTTCTATCCCCACTCTGGCATCTCTAAACTTTATATGCCCTGTATAAAGGCAACAGTAATGGAAAGGGGACACAAACTAAAAAGATACTTTTTTTGCCATAAAACTATTCAAACAATTGAAAAACAGACTATTTCTTAGACTATTTTTTACAAAAACAGAATATACTAAAATAAAAATGACATAAAAATAAAGCCCCAAATATCATCGAAAAAATATACAGATTTATTTACATAACCAAACATAAAAAATTACTGCTTTTGAAGCCACATGTACTAAAAAAATGTAAAATGTTCCTTGATCATGAACGGGGAAGCAGTTTTGAACTGGTTAACGCAATACAGAGTGAAACAATGCATTCAATACCATATAAAACAATGCATTCAAGACAGTACAGCAATACAAACGTTGAATAATTTGTGGTGAACTCCAGAAGTAAAAAATCTTCTTGGCAGGTTACCAGTTATAAACAACACAATTGCTGTTTTGCTCTTTACTATTACAAAGAAACAGCTATCAAGGCATTGACCTTAGGTTCGCGAGAGAGAAGAAGTCAGGTTTTCAATATTTATCTGTCAATATGAATCTGCCATTCAATGAAGATGAGAAAACCATACCAGAAAAGGAGAAGAGCAACAATGGGATAATGAGGTCAAGAGGGGTTAGGGATTACTAACGTTCCTTCTACCCCTGGACCTCGAAGCTTTAGCAATGGTTGCAGCAACTTTGTGAGTTTATTTACGTTTCTGTCTATCTATATGCAACATTACTATACAAATCACCCACTAACCTGATTGTGTAGAAGCAACAGGTAGCTAGATACTTGGGATGGGTGGGGGATTTATCAAGTCCTGTATTCCTGTTGCTGTGCCGTGGACATTCTGCCATTGCTATGGCAACTTGCAGGGCTGGTCAACCTATCAATGTGCAGGGACACTGGATGTCCCAAGCTATTTGAACAGTTGACTGCTGGCAACAGTCAGCGTTGATTGCTGTTATCACCTCACACGCGTCTCTTGAGCTCTTTGTCGGATTGCTGGATTCTGGACTTGTCGCTTGTTTGGTTTTGATATTCCCTTCTGCTTTTTGACATCAGATTTTTTTGGGTTTTGCATTGTCCTCTGAATTGGTCTTTGTCGTATTTTTCTAGTTCTCACCTGGTTCTGTCTGACTCCCCTCTTAGGACCCATACACTTAGGTAGGAAGGGACCATTGCCCAGTTGGGAAGCCACCATTTCAGGCAGATCGTCCAAGTAAGTAGAGACAGTGGCATGGGTATAGTTTAGAGCTACACTGTTTACTAGCTATCCTAACAGTAGGGCTTTGAGTTTGAAACCTTTTGGGTTAACTTGCCCACAAATTTTTTGACATTTTGCATTTTTACTCCATTTACTCCAGTTTTGAAAAGTGGGTGAAAAGATAAGCGTGGTTAGTCTGTCAAGCTGATTTAAACCAGATTTATTAACTGAGAGTTTTTTAAAAAGTCCCCCAAAAATTATCTCAGACTTGCACCAGTGAAGAGGTGGTGTAGAAAGTATAACATCTCAAGAAATGTTGGTTTTAAAGATGCACCAAATGTATCTAACATCCTCTAACATTTAAAAAGATTGTTACAAATTATAGCAATACAGACTTCTGCAAAACTTACTGTAAAAATTCCCTTCATAGTTCATCCAGATACAGTGGAGGTGATTACAGCATATGAACTATAACGACTGTTGCGGATCGCTGGTGTTCGCCTCCTTACCACCCCTGTCCCAGGAACTGCCCTCCCTACCCACCTCTGTCATTGCCCACGTCCAGCTTCATTACAGGGCAGGTAGCAGTGGTGATCTGCTGCTGGTGTCTCTCCATGCACCGCTCCAGTCCTGGAATCTGTGCCTGCAGATGCTGTACCTTCTGGAATCTGCACCACAGTTTCATTTCTTCCTCAGACACAGCAGGCCTTCTAGCCTGTTTCATGTAGCACCTTGGTAAGTGCCATTGCGCATCACTTTCTGTGATTTAAGAGTTATATGTGCGACCAATCCCAGCCATCCTGCACCTATTTTTGTGGTCCAGTCCCCTTCCCAGATGCCTGAGCGTCAAAGGTCCTTGTGTCCTGCAAAGGTTGTTGTTTTCTGTGCTTGTGTTCCTGTACACCTCACCTGTGCTTGTGTTTTTGGACTCCACTACCTGTTTGATCCTTGTCTGCTTTGCCTCAACTCTCCTGTTGCTGACACGGATTGCCTGATCTTTACTTGTTTTACCTGCTCTGACCTATTGTTTGTTCAACTTCACCTCTACCTCATCCTTCAGTCCGCCTGGACCAGCTGCCTTATGTGCCAATCCTCCTCAAAAGGTAGCAACCTGGTGTTCCCCTCAGGAAAGTCTTTCCTTACCATCAGGGGTACCACAAGAACGATTGGTTCATTTAGACAATGCCCTTAGAGGACGTTAGTCACGTGGCATAGTGGGTTCACACCCGCTGGTTCATGACATAAATCAGGGATGCTCAACCTGTGGCCCTCCAGCTGTTGTAAAACTACAACTCCCACCATGCCCTGCTGTAGGCTGATAGCTGTAGGGGTCTGGCGCTCCTCTGTCTTCCCGGGCCGGCTCTGCACTGTCATGACCACGTACAGCGTCTTGATGTAGTGCACGCACTATGACCTGACACTGCACGTAGTCAGGTGACAGTGCAGCGCCGGCCTTAGAAGCCAGAGGAGCGCCGGACCCAGACAGAGCCGTGGCGCAGGACAGGTAAGAGAGGTTTTTATTTTATCCTTATAGGCTGGGTGGGCTGATCTGAGGTCTGATGGGGGCATATTCATTTAATATGGGGGCTTATGGGCTGATCTGAGGTCTGATGGGGATAAAGGGGGCTGATATGGGGGCTGAGGTCTGAGGTCTGATGGGGGCATATTCATTTAATATGGGGGCTTATGGGCTGATCTGAGGTCTGATGGGGATAAAGGGGGCTGATATGGGGGCTGAGGTCTGAGGTCTGATGGGGGCATATTCATTTAATATGGGGGCTTATGGGCTGATCTGAGGTCTGATGGGGATAGAGGGGACTGATATGGGGGCTGATCTGAGGTCTGATGGGGGCACATTTGTCTAATATGGGGGCTGATGGGCTGATCTGAGGTCTGATGGGGGTAGAGGGGGCTGATATGGGGGCACAGTGGGGTGATATGGGGGCTGATCTGAGGTCTGATGGGGGCACAGTGGGCTGATTTGGGGGCTGATGGGCTGATCTGAGGTCTGATGGGGGTCTGACAGGGAGGGCTGATGGGGTTCTGACATGGAGGGCTGATATGGGGGTCTGATGTGATGTCCTGAAATTTATGGAGGTTCTGAGGTGTGATGAAAAATATTTTTTTCTAATTTTTCTACTCTAAAATCTGGGGTGCGTCTTATCATCAGGTGCGTCTTATAAAGCGAAAAATATGGTATATGTTTTATAGGTATAATATGTCATGTTAATTCATTAAATCATTTGAAATATCGAGCATCCTAACATTATTCTATAGCATCAGGCAGAGTAAAACAAGTTTGTGCCAGGGGAACTTGCTCAAATATTCTAATATAGGGAACTAAGTAAAATTTGACCTTTCAATGTTTTTAATCATACTAAAAATTCATTAGGTAATTAATTATTAGGTATCTTTCTTATTTTATTTTCTAGGTTAGAGCTACGTTTGGGATTATAGAATATAATAATTTAATTCATCACAGTCTACTAAATATGTTTAAGATGTCGAGAAACGAAATATGAGAGGTTGAATACTTTTTAATTAAATCCGCTTTATTATTAATCTTCACAGACAGACAGAAAAACGAATTGTAGTATAGTTATTAAAATCTGCAAAAGAACTTGCATTGCAAGGCTGACACCTGTTGACTGAAAATGTACTCAGAACAGCAACTGGAATACAATCTTACAAATTCCTCAGTATGTTTACTGTGCTATGTATAATATACAATGCATACAGTTTAGCAATATATGATACACCATATGATGCAGAAAAAAATTCTGTCTGCCCAAATGGAGCATAAAGAGCCACTTGGGTATCTACAGGAGTGGGGTGTGCATACATTCCAGATCAAACTGATATTTTCTTTTCCAGAAATAATCAGTTCCTATATATAACTTGTTGCAAATAGAAAGCAATATTCACAGATTGGCCATAACATTAAAGGGGTCTCACTTCAGTAAGTGGCAATTATTATGTAGAGAATACAAGCCACTTACTAATATATTATTATCCATATTGCTTCCTTTGCTGGCTGGATTCATTTTTTCTATCACATTATACACTGTTCATTTCAATGGTTACAGACCACCCTGCAATCCATCAGTGGTGGTCGTGCTTGCACAATATCGGAAAAAGCACTAGCCTATGTGCGCTCCCATTGTCCCGGCCACCAGAGAGGCTGGCACTTTTTTCCGATAGTGTGCAAGCAATACCACCACTTATGGATTGCAGGGTGGTCTGTAACCATGGAAACAATCAGTGTATAATGTAATAGAAAAATGAATCCAGCCAGCAAAGGAAGCAATATGGACAATCACAATACATTAGTAAGTGACTTGTATTAACTTTCTCTACATGATAAATGCAACATACTGAAGTGAGACAACCCCTTTAAAACCAACTGTCAAATTATGTGTAGATCTTTCTCATGCCAATACAACTCTGATTGAGAGTTGGGGTGCACAAGTTCTCTGAAGGTGTCCTGTGGTATGTGACACCAAGGCAATAGCAGCAGACTTTTTAAGTTGATAGGTAGGGCCTCCAATGATTAGACTTGTTTTTGGAGCACATCCTACAATGCACAATCAGACTAAGATGAGTCAACAAATTGTCATGTTTCTTAAACCATTACTGAACAATTTTTAGAGTGTGTCAAGGTGCTATATCCTGCTGAAAAAGGGCCACCACCATTAGGGTATATTGTTGCCATGAAGGAGTGTACTTGGTCTGTACAATGTTTAGGTATGTGGTGATTGCCAAAGTAACAGTCACATGAATGCTAAAGTGCAAGGCCAAGGTTGTCCACCAGAAAATTGATGTTCAAGTGCCCATTATAGGTGCGTTCAGCTGTAGACAGGGTTTGGTATCCACTGTGTGTCTTCTGAGACCTTTCTGACAAAACCATCAACTGATTACTGTAGTTCCAGCTTCTCATTCCTTTGGCATATAGCTCAAAATTTAGTATTTGATGCAGCAATTTAAATGGCCAAATGTGATACATGGATGGCTCAGTACTGCCTAAATGAAAGATACTGTTAGCGACTAGTGCTGTCTTAATTTAATTTCTAAAAGTAGAGAGGTGTCACAGTTGGTGCACTATGGAGGTGTATTGACATCCATCATTAAATTAAATAATACAATGCCACTCAACTCTCTTCATGTGAATAATTGAAAATATATTTAAAACGTAGTAGACATAATAATTTCTGTGTTTGTAGCCATATGCATAGTTTCTTTAAATGACAACCCACTTTGTTATGGGAAGTCTTCCACTTGGGACCAGCATGGGATACAAGTCCATTTTTTTTATGAAGCTGACCAAACCAGAAAAAAAGACTTTGTTAAAGCATACACACGTTGGGTCACCCAACTGAATACAAAATCTAAATGGGCTGAGAAATAAATATAATGTTTTGTTTTATTACGTTGTATGAACCAAATAAATTCTCTCTAAGTAATATTCGGTAAGGCTTGCTATTAAAGTGAATAATACAAGGATTAACAGCTGCCTGAAGACTGGACAGCCCTAACAATGGCTAGGGATTTAAGACACTTCATAACAACGGAGAAGCTGAAGTAAAGTAATATTCATGTTGCTGAATAATAGAAATATTTTACCTAGTTTTATCTAGATTCATTTTATTCTGACCTGTGCCATATTTTTGTCATTTATATCCAAAGTTCTGTTATTTCGTGTTGTAAAGAGCAACGCTGAAATGCTTTTCTCATGCCATTATTTGCATCGGCTATTATCTTTTAAAATCCCATTTAAACAGTAACTTTGTCTGCTTAAATGCCTTATTTAAGAACACAAAAGTCCAGACTAGGACTATCAAAGAGAGAGCCAAGAACAAAATGCACCTTTCAGACTGGATCAGAGCTCCTTTTACAGATTTGTATTTGGCAGAAAGACCGCACAGAAACAAATAGTTAAGCGTACTTAGCAGTAGAATACCAAGAGAATGAGGATGGTTGACTCCATTCCAAATCTTGTTTTCTTTAGAAAATCCAGTGAGGTCTCTGCCATTTTAATTTCTTAGCAACCGGCACAGCCATACTCTAGATTGTATGCCTATGTAAGACAAACTAAGATGTGACATTTATAAGAAATACCCCGCAGCTCGTATCTAATTGTTATTATGTGATTTCACTCATTTAGGTTTAGTATTTACCCAATTAAACTAAAACAGTCCAACACAGAAAGCTGTAACTTGCTCTTTATAAGTATTTTCTCTGAAAAGACACTTTTTTGTCTTTGGTCACTTTTCTATCACAGTAAAGACATTAGCTCTGGTAGCAGGATGAGAACTGTACCATATGTCATACAAGAAGGCAGTGAATGGTACTAAAGACAAAGTGACAAACCTTTCAAGCTCTTGTATAATAGAGATAGATAGATAGATAGATAGATAGATAGATAGATAGATAGATAGATATATAGATAATAGGCAGATAGATAGATAATAGATGGATATAGAGATAGATAGATAGATAGATAGATAGATAGGCAGGCCCCATACATACAGTCTAATCTGTATGTGGAGCTCCTGACTCTCCCCTGACAGAGGATGTCGGAGAAGCAAAGGATCGGTTGTAATGAATATTTTCAACCAACCATTTTGTTCTCTCTGAAGATAAGCTACCATCAGAAATGTCTGGCAGCGGCTTTCTCCCCCATCTCAATTAAATACACACTTGGCCAAATGTATATATGTATGGGAAAGCCGGGAGTAAGTTGGAAGAGATAACTCTCAGCCGAATTATCATTTGGCCAACAGCTATTAAATATGTACCCTAAAGATCATAAAGCTATAGTAGTCAATCCATCAGATACGTCAGACTAATGACCTTTGGAATTATTTACAAAGTCTATTTGAAAATGTAGACAATGAACGCTTCAGTTTGTAAATAAGAGATAAAAATGAGTGCTGAATGCTGTTTATTACCCTTGGTGAGAGAGAGAAAACAATGAATAGCAGGCAAGCTGTCTTTTTTGTCTGTAGAGAAATTTGCTAACTAAGGCCTCTTTCACATTAGCGGCAGTCCGGATCCGGCAGGTGAAGGGTGCCGCCGGATCCGGACTGCCACAGGGACATGTGTAGGAAGAGAACTGCGTTCCGGCCCCACACATGTCACACAGTACCATATACAGACATACATACATACACACATATACACGCAAACACATACATACTTACATACTCCAGGCAGGCAGGCAGGCCGCACGTCTTCACGCCCAGGAGGCGCGCAGCTATGACGATTCCCCACAGCGCCCAGCAGAGGGCGCTGTAGGGAATCGTCATAGCGGCGCACCTCCTGGGCATGAAGACGTGCAGCCTGCCTGCCTGCCGGGAGTATGTACGTATGTATGTGTTTGTGTGTATGTGTGTGTATGTATGTATGTATGTATGTCTGTCTGTCTGTATGTATGTGGTGACGGATCCGTCCTGAACTCCATTGAAAGTCAATGGAGGGCGGATCCGTTTACCATTGTGGTCCCCATTGACTTGCATTGGGGGTCATTCCGGATCCGTCTTGGTGCGGATGCCTGGACCAGAGAGTAAACCGTAGCATGCTGCGGTTTGTTCTCCGGTCTGAAGACGGAACGGAATGCTTACAGGAGCATTCCGTTGTCTTCAGTTCAGTTTAGTCCCCATTACCGTTTTTTTCCGGTATTCAGCCCCTATGATGGAACTCAATACCGGAATCTAAAAACGCTAGTGTGAAAGTAGCCTAAAGGTGGGTTTACATGGCCATATGGAGCAGACTATTATCTGGAAGGAAGCATTCTTCTCAAGAACTATCTGCTTATCAGTGGAGGTCAAGCAAAGCATTTACATGCATAAATCGCCTACACTGTTTGGGGATGAGCGATGGCTACTGTCATTGCTCGCCTCCATGCAGATCTATTGCTTCGAGGCAGCAGATCACTTTTTATACAGCACAATCTGTTGCCCAGAAATGATGATTGAGGTGTCCAAACCAACAACCATTTTACCTGATGACTGAGCTGCACCTTTAAAAAGGATGATTACCTGGAACAAGCATTCATACAAATGGTTGTTCCAGATAATCAGCTCCAACACTGGGCCATGTAAACCTGCCTTAAGCAAGTATGATGTAGGGAGGAAGGGAAAGTGTGATGTGAGTGAAAAGGCTTGTAGATATAGTAACCAATAACTTGACTGAATTTGGAAGGAGATTTCTGCAGTACCAAATGAAGTACTGTACGTGAAGATAGAAGCGCACTGTAAAGTTTTCTTTTTTTCCACTGGAGGTAGCAGTTATAATATTCCTTACTGCACACTGATAAAATATAAAACACCAGTTTGTGATTTTATATAGAGAAACACAGAGATTTCTTCTGTTTAGATTGTTTTCTTTTATATGTAATATTATTGTATTATTTTATACAGAATTAACATGGTTAAACAACATGTACAGGATACATCAGACAAAAGATGGATGCAGAGAGGTGCAGAGGTTACTTTGCTCATGAAGCTGAGCAAATGTATGAATGTATGAAGGACAACAGTTAACAGACAGATGCAGATTTACCTTGACTCATCAAGAAAGAGGAAACTGAAATACCATGCCATATTATGGATACATTCGCTCCTAGCAACAATGAAGTTGAATTTGATTGATTTATCTATGGACTTCTTGCTAAAAACCCACAGCTCAATATTACAATCTCTATGTGTTTTTGATGATTTTCTTTTTAAACGCATACATTTATTTAATATTTAGTAGTGACAATAATAACTGCATACAATTTTACAATGTTAAAGCATGTTTCCACCATTACCAGTGATAAGCCAATGCCCAATGTTGCAAATGTTCTTAGAGTTTAGTTTATATAGAACATGGAGGCCTACCAATGAAAATGTGTTAATAATCCTAAACTATATTGGGCTTTAGAAGGGTTGGCTTTTGAAAATCTTTGTTACAGCAAATATATTTTAATAATCTTCAGAACTTGCCTATAAATGGCTTAGTCGTACTGATTTCAATTTGTAGTATTATTGCAATCATTGGCTGCTCTTTAAGATTACATTTGGACTTCAAAAGTATCATTTTAGCTAAGAATAGCTAAGAAGAGCATTTCACACAATACAGCTGTACTCACAATGGCAAACAGAAGGATAGGCACAGTAAAGTATGGTTCTCCCTAAGGGAACACACACCGTTCAATGGCTCAGTGAGAAACTGCTACTGTGAAGAAATAAAAGTAACAGTATGAAGGAAAGAAATTAAGCAGAACTCCCTTTGACATTTGTTGTAGCTCCAAGACAAAATTCAATATCGATTACTTGAAAGGGCTTCTCTTCTTTCCAAAATACAGAAATGTGAAGCAAAGGTTTAACTAGATGCAAGTAAAATATTGATCAGACCATCAGCATTTTTTATCTGACTTTAAAGAGCAATATGACAGTGGGGAAAGTTTTAATAATAACTTTAGTAATAATAATATTATTATTATAAATAATAATAGTATATTCTCCATTAAGGAATTAAGGATCAGAAGAAAGGAAAGCTGAACGGTAATGTGAATCTGGCCTGAATAACCATTTTGTGTTACATACAACCTGTTGATTAAACGGGTTGGCCACTTGTGACCAATGTCTACTTACATGGGAAAATCTTCTGTGCTGTACACACAGAAGACCTATCCATAAGATGGCCGCCGATGGAGACTCATGTGCCAGGCAATAATAACTCCAGACATATCACTCACCTTTCTCCATTGAAATACACCATATCTGCCATCTGCACTTGAAATGTTGAGAGTTTTATTGCAGGTTCAGTGTGTTTGAATGGAGGAGACTGAATGATTTGCCTGATCACATGACGCTCAATCAGTGACTATTTTAGTAAGTGCCATCAGGATTTTACCATGGTGGGATGGGACTAAACATTGGCTCTAGGATGCAAGGCTTAAGAGCTGAGCAGGTCAATGCTTAGCTGTTTCTGTAGCTTCTGTTGTGGTGAATGGGAGCTATGCAAACAGAATAGCAGGGCAAGGTATGTGTCACGAACCAGCGGGTGTGAACCCACTGTGCCTCGTGCCCTACCTCCTCTAAGGGCATTGTCTAAGTAAACCCCTCGATCTTCACAATACCCCTGATGGTTGGGATAGACTTTCCGAGGGGAACACCAGGTCGCTACCTCTTGAGGAGGGTTGGAACATGAGGCAGCTGGTCCAGGCGGACCAGGAGGTGCCTGAGCAAGGCACCAGAAGTACAGAGTAGTCAGAAGGCCGAGTCGTTACCAGGAGCAACAATGCAGGACCGAAGGATGAGGCAGAGGCGAAGTCAGACAGGCAATGGATCAGGGCAGGTGGCACAGGTACAAGTCAGGCAATCCGGGTCGGCAACAATGGAGTCAATGCAGGCAGGCAGAGACCAGGTGGGTAGCGGAGTCCAGTAACATGAGCAGGAGTCAGGAACACAGGAACACTGGAACACCAACAGGAACAATAGCAACCAAAGGCAAGACACAAGGACCTTGACACTGAGGCATCTGGGAAGAGGGCTGAGCAACTGATATATAAGCAGGTGGACCAGGGTTGGTCAACGAGGTCACATGATCCAACCCACATAATCCAACATGGTCACATGATCCAACCCACATGATACAACATGCGCCAGCCCAGTGATGCAAGGAACAGGCAGCAAACATGTTGTAGCCAGGGCTAAATGGAAACTGTGGAGCGGATCCTGAAACAGCACTACACATACAAGAGTGCTAGATGGGACACCACAAAGGAGGATGTTACAGTAGTTCAGGCAGGAGATGACAAGGTCGTACACTAGCATTTTAGTTAACTTGGGGGTGAGGAATGAGTGAATATGAGCAATATTTTTGAACTGAAAGCGCCAAATTAGGGTAAGAGTCTGGCTGCATTTGAAGGACAGGGCAGAATCAAATTATCTTCCAAGGCAAAATACCTTTGAGACTGGAGAAAGCATGGTGCTGTTAACTGTAATGGATAGGTCTGGTAGAGAATATGAGTAAATTGGGGAAAAGATGATGAATTCGGTTTTCTCCATGTTCAATTTTAAGAAGCAAGAGAAGAGTGAAGATATACAGCTAATAGATATGTCAGGATTCTAGATAGAAGGAAAGTGACATCTGAGTTAGAGGTAGATTTAAATGTCATGAGCATAAACATGGTATTGGAAGCCATGGGACTCTATGAGCTGTCCCACGCTAAACATATAAATACAAAAAAGTTGGGGGGGGGTTGAGAATGGGTCGTTATGAGCCAAAGGAGTAGTTACTTATAGGAGGAGGCTAACACCAAAAGCATGTATGTGTGGACAGGGAGTGTGGGTAAAACAGAGTAAATGTAATTCTGGGGAAATTAAAGTTTGCCACAGGAGAGTTCCATAATGCTCTAGATTTAGAAACTGGGGAACCGGGGTCGGGTGAATGCATGAGGTTTGAGAAGTGAGGGCAGTTAGGCAGTTAGTGGTAGTGATTCAGTAATAGAAGGGAGATAGGCTAGTGGGGATTAGTTGACGGGACTTATTAATTAGCTTTATTTAGGCAACTGCCTTTTGGTGTTATTTGGGCAGCTTTTGTTAATGTTATTTGTACACTATACCATTGAGTTAGTTAGTTAGTATATACAGTGAAACCTCTATGAGCCGACCACCCTTTTTTGCACAAAAAATCGGTCTTTTATGGGGGTGGTCTAGTCAAAGAAAAAAGTATAGAAAATGCAGAATGAAGTGTCTAATTGAAGCAGGAACATGTGCAGTATACATTTAAACATAAATAATGATGATAGAGCACACAATCATGTATTTTAACGTGTTTAATGGGACAACATTCCTGCTTCCCAATATGGCCCCCAAAGCATCCCTGGTCCTCAATATGGCCCCCTCTGACATCCCTGGTCCCCATATGGCCCCCCCATAGCATCCCTGGTCCCCATATGGCCCCCCCATAGCATCCCTGGTCCCCATATGGCCCCCCCATAGCATCCCTGGTCCTTATATGCCCCCCATAGCATCCCTGGTCCCCATATGGCCCCCCATAGCATCTCTTGTAATCAATATGGCCTCCTATGACATTCCTGGTCGCCATGATAGATACCCCCAACATCCCTGGTCCCCATCTAGGCTCCCCTGACTTTCCTGATCCCCCTGATGAGATCACCTGGGCACTGTACAGTACAGTACTGTAGATCTTACAGTCTCCTGGTGCTTGCGTGGTCCCGCGGCCTAAACGCTATGGCGCCTTCTTCTTCCTCTCAGTGAGATAGCCACGCCTCCTTCTTCTGCTCTCCAATGATGTGTCATCCGGCTCACGCGCTAGCTCTCTCTATCCTCCTCCTGCATCATGGCGCCTGTCAGCGCTGATATCGGTATGTGTTCTCTGCTTCTGGTCTTTATAGGGGGGTTTCCAACAACAAAATATGTACAAAAAGTGCGGTCGGGGGTCGGATCAGGGGGTGGTCTGCTAAAAGAGAGGCATTGTCCATAGAAATGCATTGGGGGGGAAATCGGTCGCAAAAAAAAAATCGGTCGGGAAGGTGGGGGGTCTTCTCATAGAAGAGGTCTGCTCGGGAGGTTTCACTGTAGTACAATATTAGGCTAGGTTCACATCTGCTGTGGAGGTTCCGTTATGAACCTCCATCACATATTCCAACAGTGCAGAACAAAATACCACAACATCCTGCTCTGTTTAGCCTGGCAGAATGAGAATCACATAACAATATCCTGATAGACCACATCGGGCACCATTGGTGTATGTTGTATGACAGATCTCCAAGAGGTAGCAGCCTAGTGGCTCCCCTACAGTGAAGACCATATGTATAGGGGTTAAAGGGTTAAAATCGGGGACTATCTGGATACTAACTGGTCTAGTCCAAAGTCAAACTGGTTGATTGGCACATTGGTTCCACACCCACTGCTCTTACCAAATTGTGTATGGCCATGTCTTACAAAATGATCATTCACCATATAATCGTTTATTCAACGGCTGTTCAACCAGTAACAGGGAAAAGATGATGAATTCAGTTTTCTCCATGTTCAATTTTAAGAAGCAAGAGAAGAGTGAAGATATAGCTAATAGATATGTCACTAGATAGAAGGAAAGAGACATCTGAGTCAGAGAGGTAGATTTGAGTGTCATGAGCATAAACATGGTATTGGAAGCCATGGGACTCTATGAGTTGTCCCACGCTAAACATATGAATACAAAAAAGTTGGGGTAGGGGAGGTTGAGAATGGGTCGTTATGAGCCAAAGGAGTAGTTACTTATAGGAGGAGGCTAACACCAAAAGCATGTATGTGTGGACAGGGAGTGTGAGTAAAATGGAGTAAATGTAATTGTGGGTAAATTAAAGTTTCCCACAGGAGAGTTCCATAATGCTCTAGATTTAGAAACTGGGGAACCGGGGGTTGGGTGAATGCATGAGGTTTGAGAAGTGAGGGCAGTTAGTGGTAGTGATTCAGTAATAGAAGGGAGATAGGTTAGTGGGGATTAGTTGACGGGACTTATTAATTAGCTTTATTTAGGCAACTGCCTTGTGGTGTTATTTGGGCAGCTTTTGGTAATATTATTTGTACACTATACTATTGAGTTAGTTAGTATATAGTACAATATTAGGCTAGGTTCACATCTGCTGTGGAGGTTCCATTATAAGCCTCCATCACATATTCCAACAGTGCAGAACAAAATACCACAACATCCTGCTCTGTTTAGCCTAGCAGAATGAGAATCACATAACAATATCCTGATAGACCACATCGGGCACCAAGAGGTAGCGGCCTAGTGGCTCCCCTACAGTGAAGACCATATGTATAGGGGTTAAAGGGTTAAAATCAGGGACTATCTGGATACTGACCTGGTCTAGTCCAAAGTCAAACCGGTTGATTGGCACAGTAGTTCCACACCCACTGCTCTTACCAAATTGTGTATGGACATGTCTTACAAAATGATCATTCACCATATAATCGTTTATTCAACGGCTGTTCAACCAGTAACAGGGAAAAGATGATGAATTCAGTTTTCTCCATGTTCAATTTTAAGAAGCAAGAGAAGAGCGAAGATATAGCTAATAGATATGTCACTAGATAGAAGGAAAGTGACATCTGAGTCATACCAAATTGTGTATGGCCATGTCTTACAAAATGATCATTCACCATATAATCGTTTATTCAATGGCTGTTCAACCATCAACTTACAATTATCTAATGTTTGCAGCCACCTTTAGAGGTAGTCAACACAGCACAGGGCTTGACAGTTTTCAAAGTATTGTTGCCTAGCTGCTACATAAAGACTGAAACCTGTCAATCCCTGTTCTGTGTTTCACTACAGAATTAACATTTAATGGTTTGTTGCGGATATTCTGTATCCATTCATTTTAACAGGGGATGTACTGTAGTCTGCACAGAAATTCACCCTTAACTTTCTTCTTCTTTAGGAAAGAATGCTAATTTGCATATCATGTTCCCAGAAACCCAGGTGTTTAGGTGCTCTCCATAAGGAGAAATAGTACATCCCTGGATCCCAACCAAGCTAAGCCAGTTCTCTCTGCTCTTCACTGATGAGGGGCAATCTAAGTTATGCTTCAAGGCCTATTTAAAAAACTAAGCATTGACTTATTGGATTTATATCAAACATCTGATAGTATGAGAGGTGTTCTGCTCCTTTTAAAATGAGACTAATTTGAATACTCAGAGGAGGATTGTTGCTCTGTCTCTCTCTCATCGATTTGTACTGTCAATGCACTTTAGGATAAGTCCCAAAATAGGACTTTATACTCAGTTGTCTGTGGTGTTCAAATTATGTTAAATTTCCCCCTTTATGGTAAGAGGGTGCGGCCGCAGCACAAGAAGTTCACGTCCAGGCTCATCGCTGGTTATGCAGATCTCTCCTGGTCACACCCAGCGAGCTAATTTTATTAGAAATACATGATGGTGTAATCACACCCCCCTTTGTCATCAATTTTAATATATCCAATCACAATCATACAAGTATACATTTAACAACAAATCAAAAGAATGATGATGGCAGCCAATGGCATACGCATTACTTCATCTATCTGGGAAATTCTAAGTGTCTGCAAGTTCCTCTTTTCCTATAGACATATCAAGTGATTATGAGTCATTTTTATTTTTTAAGCATACGTGACATCTAATGGATATTAGAGATTAGAAGATATAAGAGATATGGATATAAGAAGTTCATCAACTAAATTTCTTTAACAGTACCCAAAGTTCAGAAGAATCAGAACAAAACGAATTTTGATAAATTCACTCATCCTTAACCCCTTTCTGACCAATGACATACTAGCATGTCGTAGCGGGAGGTGACTTCGCGATGTGGTGATTGGGACCCGATGGGTGAAAAGGCAGCCCGATACCTCTGTCCTGCCTACTATGGAAGCCTAGGAGATTCAGCCCCAGGGTGGGTCTCCTAGGCAACTGTTTTACACTGTGTAATATACTAACAGGCAATCATCACAATACAGATATATTGTAATGCATTGCAGAGGGGATCAGGCCCCAAAAGTTGAAGTACCAGAGTGGGACAAAAATAAAGTAAAAAAAAAATAAAAGTGTTTTTATTAAAAAAAGAAAGTTTAAAAAAAACTTGGCCTGGTCCTTTTGATCCTTTTGATTTCACAAGGTCACTCACACTACCTCTCCTTCCTATGACATGTGTCAGGTCGAGTGTTGCCACGCCGTGTTGGAGCTGATCGGCCTGGGAGGAAGTAACCACACCAAGAAGCAGTTCCTCAAGTACATCAAGCAGCAATCATCCTGCTGGCTGCCACCTCTCTGACTCCAACTGGGCAAGATAGTCAGCGCTGGCAAAGTCCAGGAGACTGTTCAAGCACTTTGGCCACTCTTACGTGGTGAGGAATGCTCTGCTGGATCTGCAGCGACAGAACAGCCTGCCACTACACTGCTTAATCTGTGCTAACTACTGGAATTCGATATTGAATTTTATCATGCACCAGACAACCTCAGCAGCAGAGAACATGTTTTGCTTCGAGGTCAGGAAGTGGCAGCTCATCAGAGACGCCCCATGAAATCTTGCACGGTGACGTGATGACGACACCCCATGCAACATTTAGTGCAGTATCTTCAAACAAGATGGCTGCGTTGGCCTCTATGTATTTTTTTTTTGCCACCATTTCAGGAAAAATAGATTCACTACCACTAAGCGCAAGAAAGTCTGGCTTTGCAGCTAATCAAATTTTTCCTGAAATTCAAATCTAAGTCAATTAATTTGGCTTCAATTTGCTCAACACTAATTAATAATTAAACCATCAAAGTATTTGTTTCACTATTGCCAAACAAGAATGTTCTCCGGTGTTTTATAGTTAGGTTTTCAGAACTGGGTTAAATGTTTATTGGATACGACACTAAAATTCAGTGTGGCATTGCTTACAGATCATTGCTTTTGTAATACAGAATTTTTTTCACAGTCCAGATTGAAATTTTACATTTTGGGGGGAAGGTGAACACTAGTGTTGATTGAATCAAGCTTTGGATCTTTGATACAAAGTCGATTTGGTCAAACGCTTCAATTTTAATTCTGTCTCCATACAGCATTAGAATGTATTGGCCCCGTGAAGCCAAATTTCCCTTCACCCGAATTCACGCGAGTCTTCAGTGAATTAATTTGGTATTCATTTCTGCATCTTTAAAAAGAATTAAAATTATTTTTTCGGGGGAGGGGTGGGGAGAGGGATTACATTTCCTTAAGGCACAGCATAAATGTACATGATTACTGTATTATTACTGACATCTTCTCGCAGTCCAGGCAAGGCTGCGGCCTGCATCATGCCTCTAATGCCTCAATCTTCAGTTTCTGTGTATTCACTTTCCACATGGTTGAAATTTTAAGGGGGGGGGAGTACATTTCTTTAAGGCGCAGCATAAGAGTATGCAATTGCTATATTAATGCCGACGTTTTCTCACAATCCAGGCAATTCTGTGGCGTGCATCCTGCACTAATGTCGCAGTCGTCAGTTTCCGGGAACTCCGGGGGAGGAGTTAACAGTTGAAATTTTAAAAAAAATATTTTGGGGAGGGTGGTTAACATGATTGAAATTGAATATTGTATTGCTTTTGGGGGGTTTAAATTTATTTACACAGCATAAATGTATGTGATTACTGCATCAATATGGACATTTTCTCACAGTCCTGGCAGGCTGAATGCGATCAATAGACCTCTCCTTGCTGCCAATGCCCCATCTTGCCACTCTTCCTGTCTCCCCAGAAGAAGCCTTTGTGGCGAAACAGCGTTGGGAGTGGGACGCTGCCGGGCGGTGTCGGCATCTAACTCGGGCTTTTTTTACTTGCTGGTAATGTTATATGTGCTTCTTTTTTTCTTATAATGGTCAATTTTTAGCGTGGCTGTGGCCTTTATTCCTTGTATGTAGGACAACTGATACATTTTCTACACTGTTTTTGACTGTTTATACACACTTTATTACTTAATAGCACTTGGTTGTTTCTATTAACCTTTTTCCTGGCCTGAGTGGTGCCTCCACCACCAGTCATCGTCCCTGTTAGCCTTGTGTCTTCATCTGCTGTACTTCACCAGTGGTTTCCACGGATAATATCTTTTATATGGCGTGTTTTTATCTATTTATTTTTGTTATATCAATAAAGTATTTTTTTGCTATATATCAGTGTGGACATAGTTTATTATAGGTGATTAGAGATGAGCGAGTAGTGTTCGATCGAGCTGGTATTCGATCGAATACTACGCTATTCGGCATACTCGATTTCAATCGAGTATAACGGCGATGGCGCACTTAGAATTCGTTTCCCCTCCCACCTTCCCTGGCGCTCTTTTTCCACCAATCACCATGCAGGGGGGGTATGACAGGCCCGTGGAGCACGCTGGCAGCACAAAAACGGCGTCTACATGGATTGGCTGGAAAAACCATGTGACCTCGAATATTAAAAACTCAGCTCTTCCTGCTCGTACGCATATGCTGCGTGAACTTAGTCAGGGACAGAGGCTGGAGAAGGGAGAGACAGGTTTTAGCTGTTGGACAGGCAGGAACGTGATTAAAAGCCCTTAACAGGGCTACTATAGTGCAGTACAGTGATAGCTTTACTACAATATACACTTTACAGAGAACGGCTGCTGTATTCAGGGATAGCTGCTGGAGTAGGGACAGAGAGAGGCATTAGTGTATTAGGTGCTCTGCTACATACCAAACTATATTTGGCACTACTGTTTCTGCGTTCTTTTTGGCTGCAAAACCCTGTTATATACCTAGTGTGTATATGCACCATCTGATCTTCTGTCAGTATACGGCTGTGTACTTTTTTTTTTTTTTAAATACAGTTTATTTGGCTCTAGTGTTCTGGGTTCTGTGTGCCTGCAATACCCTTTTTGTATACCAGGTGTAAATACCCACCATCTGAACAGTTAGTACACGGCTGTGTACCTTGAAATATAAAATATAAAGGCCTTTTCATTGGCAACTGTACTGTGCGTTCTCTTGCAAAATAATTGTATATACCTGGTGTTAATACACACCGTCCTGAACAGTTTAGTACACGGCTGTGTACCTTGAAATATAAAATATATATGGCCTTTTCATTGGCAACTGTACTGTGCGTTCTCTTGCAAAATAATTGTATATACCTGGTGTTAATACACACCGTCTGATCTGTTAGTACACGGCTGTGTACCTTGAAATATAAAATATATAGGCCTTTTCATTGGCAACTGTACTGTGCGTTCTCTTCAAAAATAATTGTATATACCTGGTGTTAATACACACCGTCTGATCTGTTAGTACACGGCTGTGTACCTTGAAATATAAAATATATAGGCCTTTTCATTGGCAACTGTACTGTGCGTTCTCTTACAAATAATTTCACATACCCTGGTGTTAATACACACCGTCTGAACAGTTAGTACACGGCTGTGTACCTTGAAATATAAAATATATAGGCTTTTCATTGGCAACTGTACTGTACGTTCTCTTGCAAAAATAATTTCACATACCTGGTGTTATACACACCGTCTGAACAGTTAGTACACGGCTGTGTACCTTGAAATATAAAATATATAGGCTTTTCATTGGCAACTGTACTGTGCGTTCTCTTGCAAAATAATTTCACATACCTGGTGTTAATACACACCGTCTGAACAGTTAGTACACGGCTGTGTACTTGAAATATAAAAATATATAGGCCTTTTCATTGGCAACTGTACTGTGCGTTCTCTTGCAAAATAATTGTACATACCTGGTGTTAATACACACCGTCTGAACAGTTAGTACACGGCTGTGTACCTTGAAATATAAAATATATAGGCTTTTCATTGGCAACTGTACTGTGCGTTCTCTTGCAAATAATTCACAATACCTGGTGTTAATACACACCGTCTGAACAGTTTAGTACACGGCTGTGTACCTTGAAATATAAAATATATAGGCCTTTTCATTGGCAACTGTACTGTGCGTTCTCTTGCAAAATAATTTCACATACCTGGTGTTAATACACACCGTTGAACGTTGTACAGGCTGATGTACCTTGAAATATAAAATATATAGGCCTTTTCATTGGCAACTGTACTGTGCGTTCCTCTTGCAAAATAATTTCACATACTGGGTTAATACACACCGTCTGAACAGTTAGTACACGGCTGTGTACTTGAATATAAAATATATAGCTTTTATTGGCACTGTACTGTGCGTTCTCTTGCAAAATAAATTGTATATACCTGGTGTTTAATACACACCGTCTGAACAGTTAGTACACGGCTGTGTACCTTGAAATATAAAATATATAGGCCTTTTCATTGGCAACTGTACTGTGCGTTCTCTTGCAAAATAATTTCAACATACCTGGTGTTATATACACACGTCTGAACAGTTAGTACACGGCTTGTACCTTGAAATATAAAATATATAGGCCTTTTCATTGGCAACTGTACTGTGCGTTCTCTTGCAAAATAATTGTATATACCTGGTGTTAATACACACCGTCTGAACAGTTAGTACACGGCTGTGTACCTTGAAATATAAAATATATAGGCCTTTTCATTGGCAACTGTACTGTGCGTTCTCTTGCAAATAATTTCACATACCTGGTGTTAATACACACCGTCTGAACAGTTAGTACACGGCTGTGTACCTTGAAATATAAAATATATAGGCCTTTTCATTGGCAACTGTACTGTGCGTTCTCTTGCTAAATAATTTCACATACCTGGTGTTAATACACACGTCTGAACAGTTAGTACACGGCTGTGTACCTTGAAATATAAAATATATAGGCCTTTTCATTGGCAACTGTACTGTGCGTTCTCTTGCTAAATAATTTCACATACCTGGTGTTAATACACACCGTCTGAACAGTTAGTACACGGCTGTGTACCTTGAAATATAAAATATATAGGCCTTTTCATTGGCAACTGTACTGTGCGTTCTCTTGCAAAATAATTTTATATACCTGGTGTTAATACACACCGTCTGAACAGTTAGTACACGGCTGTGTACCTTGAAATATAAAAATATATAGGCCTTTTCATTGGCAACTGTACTGTGCGTTCTCTTGCAAAATAATTTTATATACCTGGTGTTAATACACACCGTCTGAACAGTTAGTACACGGCTGTGTACCTTGAAATATAAAAATATATAGGCCTTTTCATTGGCAACTGTACTGTGCGTTCTCTTGCAAAATAATTTTATATACCTGGTGTTAATACACACCGTCTGAACAGTTAGTACACGGCTGTGTACCTTGAAATATAAAATATATAGGCCTTTTCATTGGCAACTGTACTGTGCGTTCTCTTGCAAAATAATTTTACATACCTGGTGTTAATACACACCGTCTGAACAGTTAGTACACGGCTGTGTACCTTGAAATATAAAAATATATAGGCCTTTTCATTGGCAACTGTACTGTGCGTTCTCTTGCAAAATAATTTTATACCTGGTGTTAATACACACCGTCTGAACAGTTAGTACACGGCTGTTGTACCTTGAAATATAAATATATATGGCCTTTTCATTGGCAACTGTACTGTGGCGTTCTCTTGCAAATAATTTATATACCTGGTGTTAATACACACCGTCTGAACAGTTAGTACACGGCTGTGTACCTTGAAATATAAAATATATAGGCCTTTTCATTGGCAACTGTACTGTGCGTTCTCTTGCAAAATAATTTTACATACCTGGTGTTAATACACACCGTCTGAACAGTTAGTACACGGCTGTGTACCTTGAAATATAAAATATATAGGCCTTTT
>ONZH01031123.1:0-12657 GCA_900303285.1 Rhinella marina
AAATCAGAAAAGAAAGAAAAAAAATTGAGGTATATAATCCCAACGATTTACACAAAAGTGCAGTATTGGAGTCAAAGCGCCAGGGGTGAAGAGACAAAAATGATTAAAAATGTTACTCAATAATTGACTAATAAGCATACTAAAGGTAAGTATAATAGATATTGCATATTATAACTTAAGGCTGCAACACTTGGTTCTAGTGTGGGATAAACATCGCACACTAAATAGACCGTGACAAGAAAAAAAAGAAAAAAGAAAAAAAGAACCTTGTGGTGTGCGCCAAAGAACAATTGGAATTGGTACAGTAATAAATAATAATAAGATAAAAGAAAGAAAATGGAAAAAAAATTCCACTCACTTCACTCGGGAGGGGTTTGTCTATAGGGAAGTAATATCCATAGACCCTAAGACAATGAGCCCCCCCGTATCCAAGTTCGCTCGTCAAGTGGATCGGACCATCAACAGCAGTACACTGTCAGCTTCTTAAAAAAGATCCTTTATTTGCGAATTCACCATATAGTGGTTACAAGTTAAAATATTCTCAACGCGTTTCGGGGGCCATGCACTACCCCCTTCATCAGGAGAAATATCATAAAACATTAGTTACTCACATTATATATACACATATGGAGATGCCTTGGAAAGCCGTTTGCACGTGTTCCACTAGATCGATAACCGGATACAGAAAACACGGATATCCGGTTTGTGTTCCACAGTGGAACGCACATGTTAGAATATAATTGTATTTGCTCAAAAGGATTATGGAAGAACGTCAAATGGTATCCAAGGAAAAATTAAAATAATAGAAAATATATAAAACTATATATGTAAAAATAATCTAATTATGCGCTCCAAGCTGGAACGCTCAACATCCGGAAAGAGCAAAACGCTCCACAGGTGGAGCGCACAGCGCAGACATTAGTAAAGCGTGTAGAGTGAGCGTTCCATAATGGTACGCACAGAGAATGGGTGCCAAATGGGACACCCCAAGACTACACAGAGGGGAGAAAAAACGGGAAAAAAATAAAATAAAATAAAAAATAAATATATCACATCCAAAAAGGATTTACCTAAATGCATATGTATCAAGTTCGAAGATTAAAAGAATATTTTATACCAAAGAAAGCATATAGAAAAAATATATATATATAGAAAAAACACATATAGAAAAAATATATTTCATATCATATAAAAAACCAATATATTAAAATAATATAAGAACAGGATCATATCAGTATTCAAATCGGAGCTACTTAGAAATAGTTATCATATAGCAAGGGTTATTAATAGTTAGTGTATTCCAAAGTCTCATTAAGGCCAAATGGAGTCAGAGTATTTAGTTTATAGATCCAGAACATCTCTTTGCGACAGAGAGTCTGGTATGAATTTGGTATGTATTCTAATGGAGTCACTTTGAGTGTAGATGGGTCACCATTGTGTCTAAGGGCATAGTGTCGAGAAACACTGTGTGTGGTGACTTTACGGGTAATATTCGATCTATGCTCATTTATACGCTCCCGTAGGGTTTGGGTGGTCCTACCTACATATAAAAGATTGCAGGGGCAGTAAATAAGATATATTACATTTTGTGTGCCACAGCTCATTTGATGTCTAATGGGCACTATTTCACTTCTGCCTGGTACAGAGAAAGATTCAACACTCGTAACTATATTGTGACAACATTTACATTTACTTTTCCTACATTTATTGATTGCTCTGACCTGTTTCTGGGTTACAGTCTTCAATTCTGATTTTTGTAATTTCGGACAAGAAGGTGCTATTAAATTTTTGAGGGTTTGTGCCCTCCGAAATACTATTCTTGGTTGTTTTTGAATAGTTTTATTTAGCAATGGGTCTTTCAACAAAATGGGCCAGTGTTTCTGTATAATCTTCCTAATTATGGCATGCTGGGAGTTAAACCTTGTAACAAGACTGATTTGATAATTATTTTCAACTGGTGAGTCTTTGATATTCAGTTTAAGACTCTCTTTTTTTGTTCTAAAAGGAGAGTTCGTTTTGTTGATTGCTCTAATAGGGCTTTCGGGTAACCTTTCTCCTTAAATCTGTCGCTCAATTGTAGCAATTGTTTCTTCATGACCTTATTATCAGAGCAATTCCTCCGGATGCGTTTCATTTGGCCAAATGGAATATTTCTTTTCCATTTGGCATGGTGACAACTCCGATAGTCAAGATAACTATTGGAGTCCACCTTTTTAAAGTGTGTTTCGGTATTAATAATATTATGTTTTATTGTTATCTGAAGGTCAAGAAAAACTGCTTCTGTGGGGTGACTTTCATATGTGAACGATAGTCCCCAATCATTAGTATTTAATTGATTAATAAAGGGAACCAGGTCATCCTTACCACCTCCCCAGACAAAGATTATATCGTCTATGTAGCGTTTATAAAATTTAATCTGGGGGTGTGAAAGTAGCCCAAACCTCTGCTCGAAAATCCCCATGAAGATATTTGCGTACGATGGGGCAAATTTAGTCCCCATCGCGGTACCTCTTGTCTGAATAAAAAATTCTTCATTAAAAATAAAATAATTATGATGAAGAATAAAACTGATCGACCTGATAATAAAATCCTTTAGATTATTGGTGAGTGTCTTATCGGTTATAAACATTTCTGAGATGGCTTGTAGACCCAACTCATGCTTGATATTGCTATACAAAGAGGCTACATCCAGTGTAACCCACAGATATTCTTCTTGCCAACTTAGTGACCCAAGTAATTGAATAAGATGTGTGGTATCCCTAAGATAGGAAGGCAATTGGGTCACTAGATGTTGTAAGTGCTGATCAATGAACGCTGATAAGTTTGTGGTGAGACTCCCTATCCCTGAAATGATTGGTCTACCAGGGGGGTTATCTAAGCGTTTATGGATTTTTGGTAGAAAATAAAATCTCGCCACAGCGGGATGTAAAGTTTTCAAAAAGGTTCTGGTCTTTTTATCAATAACCTCAAATTGAAAACCATTATCTATAAGCTCGAAAAGGTCCTTTTTGAAAATTTTCGTTGGGTCTTCAGTTAGTTTTCTATAATAATCTGTGTCTGAGAGAATTCTGTACGATTCAGATAGATAATATTGTGCATCCATGATAACGATTCCTCCCCCCTTATCGGCATTTTTAATCACAATATCCCTATTGTTCCTAAGGGATCTAAGTGCTATTTTTTCTTTAGCAGTAAGGTTGTAATGAGTATTTGGTAACTCCTTATTTGTTTGTATTTGTGATTTTAGATCATCCATAACAATATTGTAAAAACTTTCTACATATGGGCCCTTGCTTTCAACAGGATAGAAAGTAGATGGTATTCTCAGTTTTGGATTATTAGCTGTAATCGGGTTAGCCTGAGTGGTGGTGGTACAGGGATCTAAATTTTTATTAGTGAAATGACGGGTAAGTGTTAGACGGCGGACAAATTGATTAAGATCAATGAAGATCTCAAATAGATCTGGTTGATTAGTTGGGCAAAAAGATAGGCCCTTTTTCAGAAGTGATATCTCATATGGAGATGGTTGATATTTAGATAGATTAAATATCCCATTAATGTTAGTATCAGACTTAGAGCTTGGAATATCAGCAGGGGGCACCATTTTTACTTTAGTTTCTTTTTTTGAGGTGTTTCGACGTGTGCCTCCTCGCCGTCCTCTAGCTCTAAATTTAAATCCCTTTTTCTTTTTACCAGGGGGGTGTAAAATTGTGTAATTTTTTTGTTGTTGTTCAAAGGGAACTTCATAGTTGTCGGTGTTGACCTTATAGGTGAAGGTACTAGGCCTGGATATAGAATGGGACTTAGAGCTGTAATCGAGGAAATAGTTTTCCTGATTGGTGGGGGGAGTTTCTCTACAGATGCTGTTGGCGTAAGATGTTCTAAAAAAGGAGAGCCACCTAAAATATTGGAAGGGAGGGCTAAAAATGGTTCGGAATTATTAGTGGAATTTGATTGTAAAGACAATATAGAAGAAGAACTCTTGGGTAAAGTTGATGATTCAAAACTGGCATTCTCCAAATGGCTAAAGTGAGGTCTATCTACCTCTTCAATCATATTAGAAGTAGATGATATAGGAGTGGCATATATTGAAAATTCAACTGTGGTGGGTGGCGCTAAAGTGGAATCCACTAATTGTATGGTATTACATGGTGACTCAATAATTGAATGGGATACATTAAGTGTAGAGGAAATATTATCTGGATTAATATAGATATTATTTTCAGACTCACTAATAGGAGATAAGAGAACACAAGGAGTGGAGTTGGTAACAATCGTTGAATTTTGAGGAGCATCATTGACAATAGGTGTTGAAAATAATTTCAACACCTCACCAGTTGAAAATAATTATCAAATCAGTCTTGTTACAAGGTTTAACTCCCAGCATGCCATAATTAGGAAGATTATACAGAAACACTGGCCCATTTTGTTGAAAGACCCATTGCTAAATAAAACTATTCAAAAACAACCAAGAATAGTATTTCGGAGGGCACAAACCCTCAAAAATTTAATAGCACCTTCTTGTCCGAAATTACAAAAATCAGAATTGAAGACTGTAACCCAGAAACAGGTCAGAGCAATCAATAAATGTAGGAAAAGTAAATGTAAATGTTGTCACAATATAGTTACGAGTGTTGAATCTTTCTCTGTACCAGGCAGAAGTGAAATAGTGCCCATTAGACACCAAATGAGCTGTGGCACACAAAATGTAATATATCTTATCTACTGCCCCTGCAATCTTTTATATGTAGGTAGGACCACCCAAACCCTACGGGAGCGTATAAATGAGCATAGATCGAATATTACCCGTAAAGTCACCACACACAGTGTTTCTCGACACTATGCCCTTAGACACAATGGTGACCCATCTACACTCAAAGTGACTCCATTAGAATACATACCAAATTCATACCAGACTCTCTGTCGCAAAGAGATGTTCTGGATCTATAAACTAAATACTCTGACTCCATTTGGCCTTAATGAGACTTTGGAATACACTAACTATTAATAACCCTTGCTATATGATAACTATTTCTAAGTAGCTCCGATTTGAATACTGATATGATCCTGTTCTTATATTATTTTAATATATTGGTTTTTTATATGATATGAAATATATTTTTTCTATATGTGTTTTTTTCTATATATATATTTTTTTTCTATATGCTTTCTTTGGTATAAAATATTCTTTTAATCTTCGAACTTGATACATATGCATTTAGGTAAATCCTTTTTGGATGTGATATATTTATTTATTTATTTATTTTTTTTTTTCCCGTTTTTTCTCCCCTCTGTGTAGTCTTGGGGTGTCCCATTTGGCACCCATTCTCTGTGCGTACCATTATGGAACGCTCACTCTACACGCTTTACTATGTCTGCGCTGTGCGCTCCACCTGTGGAGCGTTTTGCTCCCTCCGGATGTTGAGCGTTCCAGCTTGGAGCGCATAATTAGATTATTTTTGCATATATAGTTTTATATATTTTCTATTATTTTAATTTTTCCTTGGATACCATTTGACGTTCTTCCATAATCCTTTTGAGCAAATACAATTATATTCTAACATGTGCGTTCCACTGTGGAACACAAACCGGATATCCGGTTTTCTGTATCCGGTTATCGATCTAGTGGAACACGTGCAAACGGCTTTCCAAGGCATCTCCATATGTGTATATATAATGTGAGTAACTAATGTTTTATGATATTTCTCCTGATGAAGGGGGTAGTGCATGGCCCCCGAAACGCGTTGAGAATATTTTAACTTGTAACCACTATATGGTGAATTCGCAAATAAAGGATCTTTTTTAAGAAGCTGACAAGTGTACTGCTGTTGATGGTCCGATCCACTTGACGAGCGAACTTGGATACGGGGGGGCTCATTGTCTTAGGGTCTATGGATATTACTTCCCTATAGACAAACCCTCCCGAGTGAAGTGAGTGGAATTTTTTTTCCATTTTCTTTCTTTTATCTTATTATTATTTATTACTGTACCAATTCCAATTGTTCTTTGGCGCACACCACAAGGTTCTTTTTTTTCTTTTTTTCTTTTTTTCTTGTCACAGAGTTGCAGAGCCGCCACCAGGTTACGCCCTTTGTCACACACAACCATGCCTGGTTTGAGGTTCAGCGGTGCCAGCCAAAGATCGGTCTGCGCCGTGATGCCCTGTAACAGCTCTTGGGCGGTGTGCCTCTTGTCACCTAAGCTCAACAGTTTTAGCACTGCCTGTTGGCGCTTGACCACAGCAGTGCACCTGCACCTGGAGCTACCGACTGAAGGCGACGTGCTCACGGATGGTAATTGAGAGGAGGAGGAGGAGGAGTTGGAGGAAGAAGCATAATAAGCCTGAGAAACTGTGACCGAGGCAGGCCCCGCAATCCTCGGTGTGAGCAGCACATGAGCGGCCCCAGGGTCAGACTCGGTCCCAGCCTCCACCAAGTTAACCCAATGTGCCGTCAGTGAGATATAGTGTCCCTGCCCGCCAGCACTTGTCCACGTGTCCGTGGTTAGGTGGACCTTCTCAGTAACCGCGTTGGTCAGGGCACGGATGATGTTCTCTTACACGTGCTGGTGTAGGGCTGGGAAGGCACATCGGGAAAAATAGTGGCGGCTGGGGACCAAGTACCGAGGGACAGCCACCGCCATCAGGTTGCGGAAAGCCTCAGTCTCTACCGGTCTATAGGGCAGAATCTCCAGGCTCAACAATTTGGAGATGTGGACATTTAGGGCTTGTGCATGTTGGTGGAATTGTATTTGCTCTTGCGCTCAAATGTCTGCTGCAAAGACAGCTGAACGCTGCGCTGGGACACATTGGTGGAGGTTGTGGAGGATCGTGGAGGTGAAGGGGTAGTTGTAGGGCGGGAGGTGCTCGTGCCGGGGTTCTGGGCGGGGGGTTTACTCGCCGAGCCAGCATGTGACACAGGGGAAGGGGCAGTGGTGTGACCCGCAGGAGGTGAACGGCCTTGGTTCCACTGAGTCGGGTATTTAGCACTCATATGCCGGCGCATGCTGGTAGTGGTTAGGCTGGTTGTGGTGGCTCCCCTGCTGATCCTGGTGTGGCACAGGTTGCACACCACAGTCTGTCGGTCATCCTCACTTTCTTTAAAAAACCTCCAGACTTGCGAACATCTAGGCCTCGGCACGGGAGCTTGACTCCGTGAAACAGTTGCTGATCTACCTGCTCTGGCCCTGCTTCTCCCTCTGGCCACCCCACTGCCTCTTCCAATCTGTTCTGGTGCTTTACTTGCCTCCCCCTCAGAAGCACTGTCTTGAGTTGAATTACCAACCCAGCTCGGGTCAGTCACCTCATCATCCACCAGCTCTTCCTCAGATTCCTCACTCTGCTCCCCCCTCGGACTTACTGCCCTGACAACAACGTCACTGTCTGACAACTGTGTCTCATCATCATCATCATCCGACACCTCTTCACACACTACTTGCACTAAGTCCACACTCTCATCACCCACAGACTGTGAAAGTTCTAAATTTTGGGCATCGGGACAGAGCAACTGCTCAGGTTGCTGTTGAGCAGTGGTTTATGTCTCTGGGTAGGGTCCTGAAAAGAGTTCCTGTGAGTATGCCAGAACTGAATCCATACTTTCCATGGGGGGGCAGGCTGGGGGGAAGGAGGTTGAGCTGGAGGAGCCAGAGGTCTACTCCCTTGGCTAGCGTGTAAGGCGCGTGCATCGACATTGTGCACGCGGTCGCTTGCCCTCCCGGGCTGCGGGTGTTGGTGAGGGGGCACGGGCGAATCTCAGTGCGGTATCCTTGCGCCCACAGTCTTACTGCAGTGAACAAGGTCCGGCACAGGAAGTGGTCATGCACCAGCTCCTTCAGACCTCTGGTGATATCACTTCCGCCAGGCATTCACAGGAAGTATGTAAGGCACCACGCCCTGCCCTTGAGACCTCTGGTGATGTCACTTCCGTCAGGCATTCACAGGAAGTATGTCAGTAACCACGCCTCTGCCAATTAGCTCGCTGCTATTTAAACCCTGAGCTTCTGCTGGGCAGGGCCGGTGCCTTGTTGTTTATGTGTGACTGCTATACAGTCTGGTCCATTTGCTATCTGACACTGAATGGTGTATTGAGTGTTTGAGTGCTTTGTTGCACTGGTGCGTGGTTCCACGTACCTGCTTCACTGTCTGTCTTTTCGTGTGGAGTGTATCACTCTGAGTGTTTGAAGGCCACGCTTGCGGCTGTGCCATAGCCCCCTCCTGGAGCACGGGTTCAGGTTGGGCGTCGCTCGTCTGGAGAACTGTGTAGCCAAAGCTCTGGCTCCAGTCCCTAGCGCAGTTGCGCAGCACGTGTTGGTGTGAACTGTTACTTATTATTTGTGTTTTGCCCTCTGTATTATTTCGCCCTTCAGAAGCCGACGTTATGGTCCGGCTGCCCAGGGTTGGGTCCAGTGATCCCCAGTGAGTCACTTAATTATTTTTTATGTGCCTCAGTGGCCTAACATAGCGTGGGTGGACTGCGTAAAAGACTGGGTGGTGGATAAATTACTGGACGCATTGTCCGCTATCCACGTCATCACCTGTTCACACTGTTGTGGTTTCAATAGTGGTGTACCACGTGAACCAGTAAGTTGCGAGATGAAGCTAGGGAGCAAAACTCTGCGGCGTTCCACTGCTCCCTCATCAACATGTACTGTGTCACCCTGCCCAGGACCACGGCCTTTGCCTCCTACACTACTTGAACGCCCACGCCCACGCCCTCGACCCTTAGCCCTTGAGTTCAACATTTTGTATGTTCACTGCACTGTATGATATATAACTGAGAGAAAAAACGTAGTCTTTAGACGGTGGCTATTGTACCGCAAACCACTCAATTTTTCACTGCACTGTATAATATATAACTGAGAGAAAAAACATATATTTTCTACACTCCGGCTAGGGTGCAGCACACGACAGAATTTTGCACTGCACTGTAGTATATATGACTGAGAGGAGAAACGTATATTTTCTACACTCCGGCTAGTGTGCAGCACACAACAGAATTTTGCACTGCACAATATATAACTGAGAGGAAAAACGTATATTTTCTACACTCCGGCTAGTGTGCAGCACAACACAGAATTTTGCACTGCACTGTAGTATATATGACTTAGAGGAAAAACTTATATTTTCTACACTCCGGCTAGTGTGCAGCACACGACAGAATTTTTCACTGCACTGTATAATATATAACTGAGAGACAAAACGTATATTTTCTACACTCTGGCTAGTGTGCAACACACGACAGAATTTTGCACTGCACTGTATAATATATAACTGAGAGAAAAAAACGTATATTTTCTACACTCCGGCTAGTGTGCAGCACATGACAGAATTTTGCACTGCACTGTATAATATATAACTGAGAGGAAAAACATATATTTTCTACACTCCAGCTAGTGTGCAGCACACGACACAATTTCGCACTGCACTGGCGGCTATTGCACCGCAAGCCACTCAGTTTTTCACTGCACTGTAGGATATATAACTAATAGAGATGAGCGAGTAGTGAAATATTCGAAAGTTCGAAATTCGATTCGAATAGACCGCGAAATTCGACTATTCGACCGAATATCGAATCCCATTAAAGTCTATGGGGAAAAAATGCTCGCCACTTGGAAATCTCAATTCGACCACTTGGAGGTCACCAAGTCCACCCTGAAACCTCAGAAAAGGATGCCAACACTGCTGGAATGCAACTGGGACAGCAGGGGAAGCATGTCTGGGTGCATATAACGCGCCCAAGTCGCACTATTACGCCACTATCACAGCCTCTCAACAATACACTCCAAAGACAATGTAACCTCTCTGTAAAGTGAGACCATACAAGGAAACCTTCTTTCCTCCACATTGCCATGGACCCCAAGCCAAACTAGACAAAAAAGAAGATAAAATTCTGCACCCCTTAAAATCACGTTGCCTATGACAACCACAGATGGCATAGGCAAGGGGGAAATCAAATAGACCCCGCCCCTAATTGTCATTGTGTGTGTGTGTGAGATGTGGTCAGACATGTCTTCTTTAAAATGTAAAAACAACTCAAACACATGCAGAAGTCTTAAAAATGCCCAAATTGCTGGCGCTTGAGATGTCAGTGAACCCGACCTGGCCAGTGTCATGTCTAGCAGGTAAAGCAGTGGGGATGTTGAGGGATGCGTAGGACCGCAAAAGGCAGGAAGAGGCCGTGGGCTGGCCAGAGGCTCATGGAAAATTTTGTGGAGGCCCAAGCGGTGAGACGTCTTAAAAATTGTGTGGAGGCTAAAGAGGTGAGACCTCTTAAACATTTTGTGCAGGCCCAAGAGGTGAGACGTATTAAAAATTATGTGGAGGCCCAAGAGGAGAGGAACGTGTTAAAAATTATGTGGAGGCCCAAGAGGTGAGACGTGTTAAAAATTATGTGGAGGCCCAAGAGGTGAGAGTGTTAACGTGTTTAAAAATTATGTGGAGGCCCAAGAGGTGAGACGTGTTAAAATTAAAAATGTTAAAATTATGTGGAGGCCAAAGAGGTGAGTGGACCGTGAGACGTTTAAAAATTATGTGGAGGCCCAAGAGGTGAGACGTGTTAAAAATTATGTGGAGGCCCAAGAGGTGAGACGTGTTAAAAATTATGTGGAGGCCCAAGAGGTGAGACCTGTTGGTGAGGCCCAAAGTAGACGTGTTAAAAATTATGTGGAGGCCCAAAGTGAGACGTGAAAAATTGTGGACCCAAGAGAGGTGAGGCCCACCCCAATAGTTGTTAAAAATGTGGAGGCCAACGTGTTAAAAATTATGTGGAGGCCCAAGAGGTGAGACGTTAAAAAATTATGTGGAGGCCCAAGAGGTGAGACGTGTTAAAAATTATGTGGAGGCCCAAGAGGTGAGACGTGTTAAAAATTATGTGGAGGCCCAAGAGGTGAGACCTGTTAAAATTTTGTGGAGGCCCAAGAGGTGAGACCTGTTAAACATTTTGTGGAGGTGGAGACCCAAGAGGTGAGACGTGTTAAAAATTATGTGGAGGCCCAAGAGGTGAGGACGTGTTAAAAATTATGTGGAGGCCCAAGAGGGTGAAGGGCCCAAGAGGTGTTAAAAATTATGTGGAGGCCCAAGAGGTGAGACGTGTTAAAAATTATGTGGAGGCCCAAGAGGTGAGACGTGTTAAAAATTTGTGGAGGCCCAAGAGGTGAGACGTGTTAAAAATTATGTGGAGGCCCAAGAGGTGAGACCTGTTAAACATTTTGTGGAGGCCCAAGAGAGACCTGTTAAACATTTTGTGGAGGCCCAAGAGGTGAGAACCTCTTAAAAATTATGTGGAGGCCCAAGAGGTGAGACCGTGTTAAAATATGTGGAGGCCCAAGAGGTGAGACGTGTTAAAAATATGTGGAGGCCCAAGAGGTGAGACGTGTTAAATTATGTGGAGGCCCAGAGGTGAGACCTGTTAAACATTTTGTGGAGGCCCAAGAGGTGAGAACCTGTTAAAACATTTTGTGGAGGCCCAAGAGGTGAGACCTGTTAAAAATTTTGTGGAGGCCCAAGAGGTGAGACCTCTTAAAAATTATGTGGAGGCCCAAGAGGTGAGACGTGTTAAAAATTATGTGGAGGCCCAAGAGGTGAGACGTGTTAAAAATTATGTGGAGGCCCAAGAGGTGAGACGTGTTTAAAAATTATGTGGAGGCCCAAGAGGTGAGACGTGTTAAAATTTGTGGGAGGCCCAAGAGGTGAGACGTGTTAAAAATTTTGTGGAGGCCCAAGAGGTGAGACCTGTTAAACATTTTGTGGAGCCCAAGAGGTGAGACCTGGTTAAACATTATGTGGAGGCCCAAGAGGTGAGACGTGTTAAAATTATGTGGAGGCCCAAGAGGTGAGACCGTGTTAAAATTATGTGGAGGCCCAAGAGGTGAGACGTGGTTAAAAATTATGTGGAGGCCCAAGAGGTGAGACGTGTTAAAAATTATGTGGAGGCCCAAGAGGTGAGACCGTGTTAAAAATTATGTGGAGGCCCAGAGGTGAGACCTGTTAACATTTTGTGGAGCCAAGAGGTGAGACCTTGTTAAACATTTTTGTGAGCCCAGAGGTGAGAGTGTTAAAATTATGTGGAGGCCCAAGAGGTGAGACTGTTAAAAAATTATGTGGAGGCCCAAGAGGTGAGACGTGTTAAAAATTATGTGGAGCCAAGAGGTGAGACGTGTTAAAAATTATGTGGAGGCCCAAGAGGTGAGAAAAAATTATGTGGAGGCCCAAGACGGTAAAAATTATGTGGAGCCAAAGGTGAGACCTGTTATTTGTGGAGGCCCAAAGAGGTGAGGCACGTGTTAAAAATTATGTGGAGGCCCAAGAGGTGAGACCTGTTAAACATTTTGTGGAGGCCAAGAGGTGAGACCTGTTAAACATTTTGTGGGAGGCCCAAGAGGTGAGACCTCTTAAAAATTATGTGGAGGCCCAAGAGTGAGACGTGTTAAAAATTATGTGGAGGCCCAGAGGTGAGACGTGAAAAATTATGTGGAGGCCCAAGAAGTGAACCCAAGAGGTGTTTAAAATTTGTGTGAGGCCCAAGAGTGAGACCTGTTAAACATTTTGTGGAGGCCCAAGAGGTGAGACCTGTTAAAAATTATGTGAGCCCAAGAGGTGAGACGTGTTAAAATTATGTGGAGGCCCAAGAGGTGAGACGTGTTAAAAATTATGTGGAGGCC
>ONZH01031124.1:0-16538 GCA_900303285.1 Rhinella marina
TTTTATAGCTCTCTATACTGTCCTATATCACACTATAATCTCTGCACTGTATTTATAGCTCTCTATACAGTCCTATATCACACTATATATCTCTGCACTGTATTTATAGCTCTCTATACAATCCTATATCACAACTATATATCTCTACACTTGTATTTATAGCTCTCTCATATCAGTCCGTATATCTCTATATATCTCTACAGCTGTATTATAGCTCTCTATACTGTCCTATATCACACTATATATCTCTGCACTGTATTTATAGCTCTCTATACAGTCCTATATCACACTATATATCTCTGCACTGTATTTATAGCTCTCTATACAGTCCTATATCACACTATATATCTCTGCACTGTATTTATAGCTCTCTATACAGTCCTATATCACACTATATATCTCTACACTGTATTTATAGCTCTCTATACAGTCCTATATCACTCTATATATCTCTACACTGTATTTATAGCTCTCTATACTGTCCTATATCACACATATATCTCTGCCACTGTATTTATATAGCTGCTCTATTACAGTCCTATATTCACACATATATATTCTACACGTGATTTATAGCTCTCATTACAGTCCTATATCACTCTAATATATCTCTACACTGTATTTATAGCTCTCTATACTGTCCTCATATCACACTATATATCTCCTGCACTGTATTTATAGCTCTCTATACAGCCTATAATCACCTCTATATATCTGCTTACAGCTGTATTTATAGCATCTCTATACTGTCCTATATCCACTATATATCTCTGGCACTGTATTTATAGCTCTCTATACAGTCCTATATCACACGTATTATATCTCTGGCACTGTAATTATAGCCTCCTTATACAGTCCCTATATCCACTATATTATCTCTGCACTGATATTTTGGCTCCTATACTTGCCTATGATCACACTATATATCTTCTGCACTGTTATTTATTAGTGTGAGATTTATGGACAGTAATCATTATTCTCTGTGCACTGTATTTATAGCTCTCTATACAGTCCTATATTCACACTAATATCTCTGTCAACTGTATTTATAGCTTTTCTATATTGTCCTATATCACTATTCATCTCTGCATTGTATTTATAGCTCTATACAGTCTGACTTTTAATACTGTCACTATATTTTCTGGATGGGCACCTGATAGCATAAAGAGGGGGCACAGAGACTGCAGATGCCCCCTCCCCCCCCTTTTTGTCATGGCCAGGTTTTTAGGGACCCGACCCACCCCTGTTGAGGCTAGGTAGGGGTATTAGGGGTGGCCATCAAGGGGTTAACCGGCTTCTGGGCCACAGGCTATGGTGGGAAGGGTTAGTTTCCCCCTTCCCTCACCCTTTTTTCTCACCGGTCAAGTGGCCCCTCCCTGGGGCTATATAGGTTCCATCACCCCCCCGCGCCTTCCTCTTGGAAAAAGGAAGCGGTTTGTCCCGCCCGCCCGCCCTCTGGGTGTTGTTTCTCAGGGGTTAGGTTTGATGGTTGTTTTTTGTTTTCCTGATATTTGTTTCTGTTCCAGAGTCATCGGGTGTGTTCTTTGAAGTCAGAGCAGGCGGTAATTAAGAAGTATGAAGGTTAAGGCGGATGGCAGAGGTGCCCGCTGTGGGAGACGGCGGTTGGCATAGCGTTCCGCTACTGGTTACGCGGTGGAGATTGTGGAGAATAAAGAGTTACCGTTTGATGTTGATATCTGCTATGGCCGATCACCGCCCAATAAAGAGGGGTTAAAACGTTACTGGTGTCTTGCCTCATTTCGTTCAAGGTTAAGCGGTTCTAGTAAGGGGTGGGAGGGCGAAGAGTAAGGTATGGCCACTCCTCCTATCGGCAGTCCTGTATGGGATAATGGAGATGGCACACACATAGCTCACATCACTAAACCCCTCACTGGTGTTTAATCATGTGTGAGTTATGTGTGCCATGACTGCCATCTCTATTATCCTATACAGGATGGGGCCTTAAGTATACAAAATAAGGATGGGGCCTTAAGTAACATGGATGGGGCCTTAAGTATATAGTCCCGCTCCCAATTAACCCCCCCCCCCCGGTCATCACGTTGTTTGGGGGCACTTATAGCAGTGCAGCCGCTAACATTCCCCTACCACCCTCTGAGTCCTTCTGCGCCCTACGCATGTGTGACGTCAGCTGCACAGCACGTCGCGTCGCCCTCCCTGATTGGCTAACACAGTGCAGCCACAGGTAACTGTCTGGCGCCGCTGCGGCCTTCCGCGGTCCCTGCTAGCCAATCACGGAGGGCGACGCGGCGTGCCGTGCGGCTGACGTCATACATGCGCAGGGCGCAGGATGACTCAGAGGGTAAGCGCACAGCTGTACAGGAGCAGGCCGGGCCATTAAGGGGACGCTCTGGCAGGGCGCCCCCTTAACTGGCCGAGAGTGAAGCGCCCTGTGCAACCGCACGGGTCTCACACCCCGAAGGCTGGCCCTGCCCAAGACGGATCCATCATGAACTCCATTGAAAGTCAGTGGGGGACAGATCCGTTTTCTATTGTGTCAGTGTTAAACGGATCCCCTTGACTTGCATTGTGAGTCATGACGGATCCGTCTTGCTCCGCTTTCCATGACGGAAAGCAAACCGCAGCTTGCAGTAGTTTGCTCTCCAGTATGGGAACGCAACCAAACGGAACGGAAAGCATTTTGGAGCCTCCGTTCTGTTCAGTTACGTTTTGTCGCCATTGACAATGAACGGGGACAAAATGGAAGCGTTTTTTTTTTTTTCCAGTATTGATACCCTGTGACAGATCTCAATAGCGGAAAATAGACGCTAGTGTGAAAGTAGCCTCAGACGGAAATGGGTCAATCGGATGACAACTGATGCAACAGGATCCGATTTTTTTTTTACAGGATCACCTTTTTTTCTCTCTCTCACGTCTTCTGATGGATCAGAAGAATGGAAAGCTAAACAGTGATGTGAACTCAGCCTTAGACCCCATTCACACGTCCGTATAATGTGTCCGCATCCTTTCAGCATCCATTTCCGCAATTGCGGACAATTATACGGATAGGATGCGGATCCATTCATTTCAATGGGTCCTGAAAAATGCGGACAGTACACCGTGCGGTGTCCGCATCCATGTGTCCGTTCCAACTGTCCGCATAAAGAAATCCTCCTGTCCTACTTTTCTCTCGAATTGCGGTCCATAGCACAATGAAAGTCTATGGATCCGCAAAAAATGCGGAAGACATGCGGAAAGGCATCCGCATGTCATCCGTATTTGCGGATTCCGTTCCAGTAGGGGTGAAAAAAAAGATGTTATTCATCCTTCCATTTTTTTGCGGATCCGCAAAAAACGGATGACATATGGATACATCCTTTCCGTTTTTTACGGAAAAACGGAACGGATGTCCTGGAAAAACTGAGTTTTTTGCGGAACAACGGATCCGCAAAAAACTGACCGTTTTCCAGGATGTGCAAAAATATGGACGTGTGAATGGGGCCTAAAACGGGTTCTTTCCTCAGTGTAAATCCCGTCTAGTGGGTCACAAAATGTGTCTAAAACATAAAAATAATGCATTAATACTGTCTTGTTGCAGACTGAGCCAGAATACTGCCACTTTTAGCTACATCCTCCTGTAATCTCTCCTCACTGCAAACACACACACATATATATATTTACATATACAGTATATATACACATATAAATATAAGTATACATAAATATACAGTATATCTATACATTGATCCCTCAGGATACAATATTTCCAGTATACAATGGTCTTTTCTGACCCATCGTAAGTTGAAACCAGACTCAACATACAATGTCTCAGACTCAGATCCAACCAATTAAGGTCACTTCTCTGGTAAAATATCTGGATTAGTTGCTAGTTATCATCTCTTCCTGACTGTTATATGTAAGAACTTGTTGTATCTGTCTTAGTTATCTGCGTATTTTTCTTAAAGGGGTTGTCTCACGAAAAATGTTCTACAGTTTTCAAACCAGCCCCTGGATCTGAATACTTTTGTAATTGCATGTCATAAAAATTTTGTATAGCTACTGAGTTATTCAGTAAAATGTATCTGTATAGGACCACTTAATTTCTTATTTCTTTGAACCTGCTCACTGAGAAGGCCGCACATGCTCAGTTTCAACTTTTAACTGCCTCTGAGCTGTGACAGGGAGAGCTGAGACACGCCCCCTGAGCTGTGATAGGGAGAGCTGAGACACGCCTCCTGAGCTGTGATAGGGAGAGCTGAGACACGCCCCCTGCGCTGCAGCAGAAAGGACACTCCCCTGACCTGTCAGCTTGATATAAATCTACAGAAATGGATGGGGAGATCTCTGGATCCATGTGAGGTACAGGGCTGGTTCTAGCTTTGTTAGAAAGAGGTTGTCATGTATTATATGATGTCTGATTTTCATTTTTTACATTATTCGTGGGATAACTTTAAATCTTCATTTTCTCTTATCTTGGATGACATTTTGGGGCTTTGGAACCGATTACTTAACTTACAATGGTTTCATCATACAATGGTCGCCCTGGAACCAATTCATATTGCATCTTGAGAGACCACTGTATATATATATATATATTATATACTATATATATTATCCAGGTATATATAGAATATTCATACATAATATGAGCACTACACTGAGTAACATTCCAGTGCTTAAATGTACCAAGCCCCATGTCTGAATTGTGGTGTCAAAATGTCACAAATTTTTGTACAACTTTTTACCCCTTCTCTGCCACACTCGCCACTTTTGTTAAAAAGTGGACCTGCAGAGATGCGCCAAAATTTTAAAAATATCTATGGCGCATGTTAAGCCACTGCCAACGGTATCCAGACTGGCGTTACAAATGCCTGTCCTGACAATCTCCCCCAATATTTTTATAAGCTGGCAATATAATGCAAACATTTTTTTTTAAAAATTCCATCTGAAAAGCTGGACACGGCAGCAGCGCCTCTGTGCAATATCCTGACGGAGGGCGATTCCTTTGATAAATATTCATAGCGTCATCTGTTGATTTCTCAGTCCTGGCCCCGAGAGACATGTTTCGTTTTTTTCATTAGCCGCTGAACAGGATCCCAGACATTTTAATTTCTTTTTCCCCTCAAACTCTAGGTAAAAGTTTATCAAAACTGTGAGCGGCGAGCATTTATTCGGTGTAAATTCACGAAAGGTTTATCCAGAAGAAACTTCTGGAGGTTGTGATTTCAGGGGGCACCTCTTGCCTCTCAGTACTTTGATCAGCATTTAATATGATATCTCCATGGCCAGACTTTTTTTTATATTCATGCCAGTTTCCACTTCCTCTGGTAGCTGCAGATTCCATACCATAAAACTGACATTTCTAGGTTTATTCCTCCATGCCAGTCGGGCAATGGAGCCTGGAGAATCAATTCTCCTTGCCCAATCCATCTCTGACTTTCAAAACATTTAATCAAGGCAAGATCAGCCCTTCCGCCATGGAAAGAAAAACCAAAAGACGGAAAATCGCAGTCCGTTACAGAGTCTCGAGTTACAGGAGCGAACCTGTTTTAAACCGGAGATGGTACTACATGTGCAGGGCTTGGGGACATATTCGATGTCGCAGAACGTCATGGCTAAACATTGGGAAAGAGTCCATAATAAAAGTGACTTATGTCCAGGACAGGCGGCTCTGAAGGGCTCTGCTAACCATGAATGTGCAGAATAAAATGCATTCACGAGGGAAAATGAGGACGAGGGATAATGTTTTACACTGGAGCTTTGTGATATTTAGGGAGCCATAATAGTGGACTACATAAGGTGTGTATGATAAGGTCCAAACACCCCTGCTCCAGCGCTGAGGACAGGAGGCCAACTTTCCCTGCAAAAGGAACTGACGTGATGACTCTACTGGAATTTAGTGCTAAACTGGTGCCCTCTGAGGGTATTTTACCAAGCAGATATTCCAGAGAGGAGTCAGAAGGCTTAGTAAATACTTCAAAGAGTTTCCAGTCTGTACATTAGAAAACCCTTTAAATTTCTGTTAGGAAAAAGGTAGTTCTCCTTTAAGACCAAGCAAATTCTGGCAAATCTAACCAAGGACATACTCCCAGCTGTTGTAGCTGTAAACCCACGTCAAGGAATCTTAAAGGGTATGGGCACTTTTGCAAACATGTTTTATTTCACCAGTGCATCTACAATATGTAGAAATATATCTCTATCCTTGTGTAAAGAAGGCACATCCAACTACACTGAAGCTGCAGAATAGTGAGTGCAGCTCTGGAATATAATACAGGATGTAACTCAGGATCAGTACAGGATAAGTAATGTAATGTATGTACACAGTGACTGCACAAGCAGAATAGTGAGTGCAGCTATGGAGTATAATACAGGATGTAACTCAGGATCAGTACAGGATAAGTAATATAATGTATTTATACAGTGACTGCACCAGCAGAATAGTGAGTACAGCTCTGGAGTATAATACAGGATATAATGCCGGATCAGTACAGGATAAGTAATGTATGTACACAGTGACTGCACCAGCAGAATAGTGAGTGCAGCTCTGGAGTATAATACAGGATGTAACTCAGGATCAGTACAGAATAAGTAATGTAATGTATGTACACAGTGACTGCACCAGCAGAATAGTGAGTGCAGCTCTGGAGTGTAATACAGGATGTAACTCAGGATCAGTACAGGATAAGTAATGTAATGTATGTACACAGTGACTGCACCAGCAGAATAGTGAGTGCAGCTCTGGAGTATAATACAGGATGTAACTCAGGATCAGTACAGGATAAGTAATGTAATGTATGTACACAGTGACTGCAGCAGCAGAATAGTGAGTGCAGCTCTGGAGTATAATACAGGATTTAACTCAGGATCAGTACAGGATAAGTAATGTGATGTATGTACACAGTGACTCCACCAGCAGAATAGTGAGTGCAGCTCTGGAGTATAATACAGGATATAACTCAGGATCAGTACAGGATAAGTAGAGTAATATATTTACAAAATGCTCCAATTTGTAAATTAATTCTTTATATTCCATGATCCATTAAGATACAATGCCCTCCGGATAGGATAATTTGAACCTACAATGATCTTTCCTGTGCCATCGTAAGTTGAAACCAGATTCAATATACAATTCCTCAGACTGTCATATGTAAGAACTCACGTTATATGTCTTTAGTTATCTTCTCATTTTTCTTGAAGCTTCGTTTTTCCTTTTTTGGGTTGACATTTTCGGGCTTTGGAACCAATTCCAAGTTTTCCATAGAGTTGTGGACTCAAAGTACAATGGTTTCAACTTACAAAGGTCATCCCGAAACCAATTAATATTGTAACTTGAGGGATCGCTGTATATATAACACAAAGATTATGAAAATATTATCCAATCATACAAGCTATAATAGACCTTGCTGCATCAATAAATCTGATAGGGAAAGCAGAGCAGGAATACAAGGCATGGGGCAGTAAGCTCTCTGTCCCTCCAAGGACACCTCTCCATAGACAGACCCAGTCACTGCAGGATTACAGCACTTGCAAATTATTCATTTCTGGCATAAAATAAACAGTTATCGTGTATTTATCTGGAATGAAAATATGCAAAGCAGAACAAACATAGCTCCTGGGCATCTGCTCAAGTTTAGAAGAGCAGATCCTCTGGATAGATAGTGAAGCTCCGAAGCTTGATTCTTCTTATTATGTGGCTGTTCCCACCACGGGCCTGAAGGGGGCACTGTCACAGAGAGGTAATGTGAGAGAGGGCCAGAACAATGGCATTTCTTCAGGTTGTGCATTTTGCAGGAGAAGGGGACAGAAGGATCCGGGATTTAGTTTGGTATGTGAAGAAGTCTGCTGCAGTGGGGAATTATTGAGAAATCTGCATAATTAACAAGCCATGAACAGATTCATGCTAAACATTTTTTGTGCAAAATTAAAAAAAAAAAAAGCATCTTCAGTGGGAAACACGAACAGAGCTTATTACGGGGGCTTAAAGAAGGATTAGAAATGATCTGTACAAGAGGCTAAATGTAAGGCAGGGCTGGCCGGATACCGTTCTTCAGCACCCGGAACGCGCTGCTGTATCAGGATGGCTTCTATTGTTTGTTCCAGTTCGCCCCATAGATGCAGCATTATGCAGTGCCTTGAAAAAGTATTCACACCCCTTAAACTTTTCCTCAGTTTACACTCACAAACTTAAATGTATTTTTTGGGGGATTTTATGTGATAGACCAACACAAGTACCAAGTATGTGTGATACAGAAAATGATACATGGTTTTTAAAATTTTTAATAAATAAAATAATCTGGAAAGTATGGCTTTCATTTGTATCAGGGCTCCAGACTAAAAAAAAAAAAAATACCTAGGAGCCATTGGCTCCTGAACTGAAACATTTAGGAGCCAAATTCAATTTTTAGTCGCCAAATTTCAAGAGGACCTTTCATGGGTCCAGACTCTGTTAACTAAGTACCAGGTTATGTAAGGCATGTGGGATGGAGGTCAGAGCACTTCCAATTTTTTACGGGCGTCGTTCCGTTCGCCCGCTGTGCCCCTGTAAAATTCTGGCGCATAGTATCGGTGGTGGGTCTAGGCGCAAATGGCGACAAGACTAAAATGTCGCCATCTGGAGCACTGTGTATTCAGTCCCCCAAGGACCAAGAGGTTGACATATATAGAGGCTGACATTTTTCTTTGCAAGATAGCTCAAGCTCAGTGAGTTTGGATGGAGAGCGTCCATTTTAAGTCTTCTCAATGAGATTTAGGTCTGGACTGTGACTGGGCCATTCTAACACATTAATAAACATACATACAACCACCAATCAAGAGAGAATATACAAACACATAGGCTCGAAATATAAAAACAAGTTTATTAATGACTCATAAGATCCCTTGAGGAAGCCATTGCGGCGAAACGTACGTTGGGGTGAAGGTAACACTGGTCGGTATCCATCTTTATGGCTTTATACATTGTGTTCATGTTGCATTTATCTACTATATTGCAGGTTGTCAGTCTGACTGAACAATATGTTTTGCGGTAATTTACAGACATTTAAAGGGGTTGTCCGAGTTATTTTTTTGTTCTTTATATGTTTCTAACTTGTCAGGTATAACAACTTTCCCATATACTTTGTGTTTCTAAAGCTGCTGGTTTCTCAGAGTTGACTGAGGGTCACATGACCTGTGATGTAACCTTATCTCCCTGGTCTGTGATGTTTCGTGTACAAGCCTCAGAGTTCAGATAACAGTCTGTACACGAGACGTCACTGGCCACGCCCCCTTTCTTTGTCGGGCTCCTGCTATCTGCTCTCTCCCTGGATTCCTTCAGATAAAACATTAACCCCTTCAGCCAGAACACACTGAGGGCTCAAGGCTTTACAACAAATAGTAGCTGCAGCAGTGAGAGGAGACAAATGCTGGGCAAGGAGCTATAGAGGAATTGTACAAGAACAGGTAGGGAGAATTTCCTGTGTGTATCAGCAGTGTCATTGTATAACTGGGACTTGTAGTCCTACACATACAACATGCTGCTGAGTATACCAGCAGGCAGACATGTCACTCAGCACTTGTATTCACTGCCTTTGCAGAGAGGGGGGGAGAAGGGGGAGGGGCTGAGATTTGTTATTACTGCATGTAAACAAAGGCCAGAAGAGAACCAGGGAAATGAGGGAAATAGAGATTTTTTGCCTAAAACTTGCTGAACTTAGTTATATATTGCTGCCCATCAGATTTACAGTGGTTATATTTTTTTTCCAGAACTTGGACAACCCCTTTAATTGAATATTGAGCTTGCACTTGGCACTTTACTCTCTTAAGACTGTGTTTGGTCTCCTTCTTACTGCTTGCACTCTTTACAATTTTGCTTACATGTTCCTATTCAGACTCTGGTCCATTTGAGTCTGCCCGCCCTTTGTTACCTTTTTCTGCATTGTGTATACATCCTATTCCTACCGCCATATATGAATTTTTTTATATTTTTTGTATTATGATGTATCTTATGAGTCATTAATAAACTTGTTTTTATATTTTGAGCCTATGTGTTTGTATATTCTCTCTTGATTGGTGGTTCTAACTAGAGACGAGCGAATCTATTCGCCGATTCGTATCGAATCTTGGAAATTTTTAGCTTTGAAGCGAATCCGAATATTAGGCTTCGGCTTTGTACGCATTCGCTATGTATTTTGTCCTTTAAATTATACACTATTGCTACGTATAAGTTATTATTGCGTACAAATTCAATTCATTTGTGAAATTCTACTGTTAGTTCGTTTATCATGTGCAAAAGCCCGGGAAGAAAAGCGGTCACCTGACCTAGTGGGCAGGGCTTGCTCTGATTGGCTCAGGCTCGGTAAGCCAGTGACGCATCACTTCTGCTGCGACTGCTGAGACGAGCAGAAGCACTGTGTGTGAAGATCTGAGACTCTGAGACCTGGGGTGTAATTGCTCTGGGAATCCATATTACACATATCAGGGATACTGCAGGGCAAGTGAAGGGCCAGTTCAGGGCCAGTAATTAATCAGGCAGGGAGAGAGAAACTGGGGAGAGATAGGGAGAGACAAGGAGATACAGGGACAAAGAGCAGCTGCAGGGCCACAGAGTGAAGTGAAAATTGTCTGGAATGGATAAGCAAAAGGGGTCCAGTTCCAGCCAGACCCTGCGAGCTCTAAAAAAAAGGAGAAGGTGGCACAGGGCAGCAGTGCCAAAGGACCTGTAGCCGGAGCTTCTACTTGTAGTATTCGCAACACTTGGCCAGTGTTCCACCAGGCTAACCCACCAAGGCGCAAAATTGTAGTGGAGGAGAAAGTGGATGAGGTAGTGGAGTGGATGGCACGCTCATCTCAGTCTCAGCCGGATGATCTGCTGTCATCTGCTGATACAGTATCCATATGCAGCCAGGGGTCAGACTCAGAGCGTTCCTCCTGCTCCACCATTCCTCTCCAGCAAAGCCCGTCATATTTGTACGCACTTTGTACGCTTATGTGTACGTGTTCAAAGAGGTTGCATACCTTTTTACCTGAACGTTCGTTATTACTGCGCGAATGTTCGCTAAAAGCAATATAATTACGTATATTTTGTACGCAAATTCAAGGAATCTATTCATCGAATATACGAATCTTAGGAAAAGTTTGGCGAATAAAATTTTGCATGATTCGCTCATCTCTAGTTCGAACACATTAACATGCTTTAATCTAAACCCTTCCATTGTAGCTCTGGCTGCATGTTTAGGGTCATTGTCCTGATGGAAGGTGAACCTCTGCCCCAGTCACAAGTCTTCTGCAGCCTCTACCAGGTTTTCCTCCAGGATTGCCCTGTACTTAGCGCCATCCATCTTCCCATCAACTCTGACCAGCTTCCCTGTCCCTGCTGAAGAAAAGCTTCCCCGCAGCATGCTGCTGCCACCACCATGTTCCACTGACTGCCCACATACAAGTGAATGGAACCCTTTTCGCGCCCATTTGTCAGAAAGGCATCAGTGAAAAAAGTCTATTAAAAACTGACAGTTTATCCATTTTTAACTGACCTTTTTTCACTGTTGTGTGCACATAGCTTTAAAGGGTAGCTGAACCTTTGAACAATGTTACTAAAAACCATTAAATCTCTGCTATTTCTGATTTCATTGTACACGAAAGCCATCTTATCAGTGATTGATAGCGCTCCCTGTGTAAGTCTGTATACTTAGATATCCGTCAGTCACTGATATCACCTGCCCTGTATACAATGAAATCAGGAATAGCAGAGATTTTAATGTATAAATTACAAGTTTTACAAAATCTTTTTGACAAAGCTGTACATCAATCTGCTCAGCTCCTCCTGCTCTATAACATGCTCCCTACAGATTGCATTGCTTTTGGTGATGACAATTCATTAATTTTATGACATTTAGAACTGTCTTTAATAAAACTATTCAAAAGTTTAGATCCACTTTAACAAAAAAAAAAGCTCTGAAGGATCTGGTGCGACTGTGTATGACATGATCTTCCACTCATCACATAATGGTGATATCAGCCATGGACAGCAATGGTCAGCTTAACGCCAGACAGTGGGTCATCCTTTACAAAGGGCTTATGCTTTATTCATCTCAGTGTTTGGTCAGTGATTTCCATCAGTGATTGTGAGCCCAAACCAGGATTGGAGCCTCCACAGACATAAGGTGTAAGGGAAAGATCTGCACCTGTTCTGTGTTTAGAGCCACATCTGGTTTTAGCTCAAAATCACTGACTGACTGTATGAATAAGGCCCCATTTACACGAACATAAGCCGTCTGTGCCCGAGCTGCAGACCGGAAATAGCGGTCCGCGATGCTAAGGTCCCAGCTGTGTGAGTCCCGTATTGTGGGAGAGGCTCATTGACTTGAATGGGTCCGTGATCCGCAATTTATACGGTAAAAGATAGGACATGTCCTATCTTTTGAGGTGCGGAGGCACAGACCCCAAAGCCCACGGAAGGGCTTCCGACTGTGCCTCCACTCCACTATGTATCTTGCGGATTGCAGACACATTCAAGTCAATGGGTCCGCATTTGTGATACGGAATTCACATAGCTGGTGCCCGTATATTGTGAACCGCCGTTTGCAATGCGAGCACGGATGGCTTGTGGTCTTGTGAATGAGACTTAACGCATTATTCAGATAGGAGAAGGTTCTTTTCTGCTGGCAGATAAATTTCCCATGACAAAAAGCAGATCAAAGATAAAGACAGTTGATCACCAGTTCTACATTGATGTAGCAAATATTCCAGCAACGCCATGATCAATGTCCTGGAAGGGCTTGAAGGGTTGGTGGTGAGTACTGTGTGTGCTATACGTTAAGATTTGATGCTGGTTATAACGAATAAAGAGTTATGAACAGTGAGAGTATGGCCTTATTCACACCGTGTCCGATTTTCTGTCCGCAAAAAAACAGATTTGACTTAAAATTTCTGTGCATTTCGGTTTAAAGATTTCAAACACAAGGGAGGTCAAAATTTTTTTTTACTAAATATTGTTGCATATTGTTGCACGGCCGGGTGGGTGGGACTTACATTTACACCTGGAAACATTTAAAGAGGACCTTTAACCACTCCTGACATGCCTGTTTTAATAGCTTCATGCATTCCCCACGTAATAAAAAGTCTGGAACATCTATTCTTATGTCTCTATGTTGTGCCATTCCTTTATTATTTGCAGTAGAAGTTATGAATGAATTGCTATTTGCCTTCAGTAAAAGGAACAGAGGGGAGGTAACCAGTTGGGTGTGGTCCCTACACAGACTGACTCTAGCCAATCAGTGCTGCCATGTTCAGACTGTGCAGGTACACACCCCCAACTGGTCACCTCCCTCTGTTCCCTTACTGAAGGCAAATAGCAATTCATTCATAACTTCTAGTGCAAATAATAAAGGAATGGCATAACATACAGACATAAGAATAGATGCATTTGGGAATGCATGAAGCTATTAAAACAGGCATGTCAGGAGTGGTGAAAGTCCTCTTTAACTCCTGCGCATGGACTGTCGTAGATGTGCCTCATTATAAATGAGCCGAATCTGCAGGCAGCGTAGGGGGGAATCTAAGACCAGCGTGATTAGCCGGTCTTATTAAATGACCCTCAAAGTCTTTTAGAAATTTAATCATGCAATAAGCAAGCTTCATTTACATAAGGTGGGCATTGTGCTATGAACATAAGCTATGCGGGTAAGTATGTACCTAGTAAAACCCCTGCACCCTTCTTACAACAGCGTTAATGGCCTCCGCTGTTACACCACTGACGCAACAACCAGGGGGATCGTTGGTGGCATAGCCCGCTGTAGACTGGCACCACACACCATGAATTCACAGCCAATACCCCACTGATGAAGCCCCACCATAGACAGCCCTATGTGCCAGATCAAGAAGGTATATCTCAGGACCACATACAGGGATGCCGGGGCTTCACCGTGTTAAAGCAGAAAGAATTAAAGAGAATTTGTGCTAAAGTGACGTACGTTTCCAAAGAATGTCACCCAAATCTTCCCTCCACCCCCGACACCTCCACCCGCAGCAAGTAATCCCGAGGCTGAAGGAGACGGACAGGGACAGCTGCGCTCCTTCCGACCGGCTCCCTGCTGACTTGCCTCTCCTGCCATGAACTTGAACAAGACGCTTCCCCTGTAACTCTGCTCTTCCTATAGGAGACATTGCCAAGCTGGGGGGAAAGGGTCAGTTTAACCCCTCGATCACTCTCTAAAATTCTTACAAAAATCTATAATGTAACCTGAAAAAAAGCGCCGGTATTTCTCCCTTTTCTGGTGAAGAAAAGATTGGTGGTCAGGTCGTATGACTTCTCATGTTCCATCATATGTTACATATTTAGGACATGCGGCTGTAGTATCGGTTACACGCCATCACCTGATCTGGATGGTTTTGGCAGGATTTGGTCTCAGTCTCATATCTAGACACCACCAGACAACCCAAGGGAAATCAACCAAAGATAACAGCGACCGTTTTACTCCGTTTTTAATAAGCCGCTGATGTTGAAGGTGCCTGACCGCGCCACTAGTTTCTGAATCTCTCTGAAAGGGGTCGTCCAGTTTGTACTACCTCCTCTACTGCCAGCAGTCTGGTCAATGGTGGCATGGTCAGCGTACACGTGGGAGAGTTTCCTGACACAGACAGCAAATGTAGAGCCCAATGTGAATAGATGCCAGCAATCCTCCAGAACAAGGGGTTTTCTCCAAACTGGCTAACAGAAAGGGGGCAAAGGACTCCCCTCCATCAATATCTCTTGCAGAAAGGGGACAATCTCTGTAAAGTTTTAAACTATCCAAAAGAAGTCAATAAACTGCAACTTCCCCTCTCAGAGTATGGCCTCATGCACACGGCCATTGCGTGCATTGGGGAGCGCAATTTGCAGTCCCCAATGCACCTGGATTATTCGTGCGGCTGCTGCAATGGATCCAGGCCCATTCAACTTGAATGGGTCCGTGATTCGTCCGCACCGCAAAAAGAACATGTTCTATAGAAAGAAACCCCACGGAAGAACTCTAGTGAATGGTCCACATCCGTGATACGGTGAGCACACGGCCAGTGCCCGTATACTGTGGACCCACTATTTGCGGGCAGCAATGCGGACATGGCCGGACAAAGTCAGTTTGCATGAGGCCTAAAGGGCTGCTACGGTCCCTTAACTTTTTGGACTTGGCTATTGAGGACTGGTTTTCTTCTTTACGGCTTCGCACTCCGGAAGCTCTTCACGAGGTGCTGTACTAAATCTGGAAATAAAGATTTATCACACAGCCGTAATGCGGTCTATAAATATGAGGATTACAGCAAAATAAGAAATATAATTGTCTTTTTTAGTGCTGGGACTAATCTGTGTTTTTGCAATTGGAAAAAAATAAAAAATATCTGCTTTTTTTCAATGTGGTTTTTCCCATTGGGTTTCTTGCTCAAAAATGTAACACAAAAATGTCTCCATCCTGTGTGGTTTGTACGTAGCGGCAATGGTATTGTGCCGGGCAGCTGAGAACCATGTGGCACAACTGCAGCAGTTTACCGTGAATTGCTATAGTTTCTCAGCAAGTGCAAAAAAAACAAAAAAACCCATTTTCTTCTCCTGTGCTTTGCTTTACAACAATTCGTGGTAAACAAATGCTGCGAGGTTCTCCCCCACCCGGCACACTACTGACCCCCAACTGTCATGTGGAAAATCAGCCTTAATAAAGGGGTTGTTCACTATTCACTATTAATGACCTATTCTCAGGATAGGTCATCAATATCAGATCAGCGGGGGTCCCAGGTATCAGTCGCCCGCTGATCAGCTGTTTGAAAAGATGGCCGCGCTTGTACGAGTGCTGTCTTCTCTAGAGATGAGCGAACGTGCTCGAAACGAGCACTGTACCGCTCGGCTCCCCTGCGCTCACATGGGCGCAGGGAGCCGCTTCCGTCCTCCTGAGGAGGACGGAAGCGGCTGCCTGCGCCCGTGCGAGCGCAGGGGAGCCGAGCGGTACAGTGCTCGTTTCGAGCACGTTCGCTCATCTCTAGTCTTCTCTGCTCTGTTCAAGTGAACAGGAAAGGGCCTTCCCATAGAAGTGAATGGGGACACCATACTTGTAATTACACCTAATAACTATGTATAAATACATCAGGGGTCAGTACAGAGATCTCTCTCCCATCATCTATTTATCCCCAGGACTGTGACGAGGGGACACCCTCTGCGCTGGAGGAAAGAAGGTTTGTACACAAACATAGAAGAGGATTCTTTACGGTAAGAGCAGTGAGACTATGGAACTCTCTCCCTGAGGAGGTGGTGATGGTAAGTTCACTAAAAGAGTTCAAGAGGGGCCTGGATGTATTTCTGGAGGTAATAATATTACAGGTTATAGTTACTAGAGAGGGGTCGTTGATCCAGGGAGTTATTCTGATGCCTGATTGGAGTCGGGAAGGAATTTTTTTTCCCCCCTAAAGTGAGGAAAATTGGCTTCTACCTCACAGGGGTTTTTTTGCCTTCCCCTGGACCAACTTGCAGGATAACAGGCCGAACTGGATGGACAGAGGGCTTTTTTCGGCCTAATAAACTATGTTACTACCTGTTCAACACTGCAATTGCTGCGGTGGCGGGTAAACAGAGCAGAGAAGCG
>ONZH01031125.1:0-28981 GCA_900303285.1 Rhinella marina
ACTCTTGCAGACTTGATGCTGTTGCTAGATCAGCCCCAATGTGCCTCAGGGCCGTGCATGCTGCCCATGCCCTTCTTGACAAAACTGCTGACATCATCCTTGGCCATCAGGCCATTGTTCATGCTCCACATGATCTTAAAGCCATTTTGGATCAAACTCAACCAAAACACCTCACCAATCAAAGACCGTGGATTCTGCAACAGAAGGACTGTATCCGGTCATACCTCAAGAAACATGTATTGATGCCAACTCAGAGGAGGAGGACATGCCTACCCGATTGATGACACCTCCTCCATGTCGCAAATCCATGTTGTTAGAGTAGGGACAGTGGTGGTCCTGACCCAGTAAAGTCCAGCTACACAGGGTGATGTCCTGTCTAGGGGTCATTGGTCTCAAACTGGTGAAGAAATCCAACTCCCCCTCTCCCCTGGTAAGGCCACCTTTAGGTAGGGTCAGACGTGGAAAACATCAGTATTTAGGGGGGACTGTCGAGGTATATGGACTTAATGTATTGTATTCTATTACAAATCCTGAGTTTCCCACGTCTCCAGGATGATGTGAATTCAATATCTCGGATAATGTGATTAGACAAGAACAAATGTGCCTTTATATACTTTTATACCTTTTATACTTATACTCTGTAGTCTTTATAAAGCTTGCATAAAATGTATTCATATTTAGCTGATGCAACAGGTCTAAGATGGCGCCTGTACTCTTATCTACACGAGGGCCTTATCTCTTCTCAAGGCAGTGATGCAGGATGGCATGAGGCTCCTTGCCCAATCAAGACCACGTAGGAGTACAAGAAGAGATATACATTGTTAGTTATTTGCATGCTTACGCCCCTTCTGTATGTGAAGATATATACCGTTATAATAAAGGAGGAACATCAGAGCTATAGAGACAGCAGCCACGAGGCATGTCATAGAACTGATGCTGAACTATCCATACTGTGTCAGTGTCCTTGCTTATATAAGTGTACACTCATGCCTGTTTGATTTGGAGTGACTGATTGAACCCCAAAAGGCAATATTAATTGCTACTTCAACAAAGGTACAATTGTTCATATAAGGTTGGTTATTTGTTGGTGGAATATTAAGCTATATTCCACTTTAGGTACATTACCCCTTTTCTATGTATTTCCTCCGGCATTCTTCCGCTACTGTCTGTGGGATATTATGAATAACGATCTCCCCCGGCACTTGTGAGGACTGTAATCCTAAGTTGTGGTGGTTCCAGCTCGTGCACGTGTGCAATTTCGCGCTTTTTCAGCGTTTCCCGCGGCGTCCCACGTGGATGGCTGTGTGCAGATTGTATGAATTGTCGGGCTGGAGTTTTAAGACTCTTTCTCAGTCTTTGTCTTTCTGGACTTTATAGAAGGATCCTCCTTTGTGCCAATAGCATACACACCCGAACCCAGACGCGTTTCGGGGTCTCAAGCCCCTTCCTCAGTGGGTATTGTGTATGCTATTGTTCTGTGTGGTCTTTTTATGGGCTTTCCTTAATTGAGGGTTAATAGAGAATTAGTGGTTATCTGTGATTTCCACCAAAAGCTGGACTGGATTCTCTTTTCTTTTTTCATCTCTTCTTTTTTCATCAATATAAATCATGACATTAATGATGGGATCATAAAATGTATACTATAAATTATAAAATATATATCTCTTAATAATATAAAAATGAATTTCTGTCTGTCTGTCTGTCTGTCTGTTCTCTATGCGCGACCAAACTACTGGACCGATTTTCACCAAATTCGGCACACAGGTACATCAGGTGTCCGGGAAGGTTTTAGACCAGGTCTCATCTCTCTAGAACGTACCGTTCCCGAGATATTCCCAAAATATGATCTCCATTAGCCAACATTACAACTGGGAGCTTTGGTTTTAAACTCCAACTGCCATTCTCTGCAAAGCCACACAGGGAGGGCAGGTTTCCATAACAACCAGGTAATTATCAGCAGCTGAGGATCTCATCCATTTCTATTTACTGACACTGTTAAAGGTATTCCGGTTACCATAAATATAACTTATGTTTTTTTCTATTACTACAGTTCAGTAGTAATAAAAGATGTTTTCCTCCACTGCTGCCTATTGCGTGGGCTCATAAATAAGCATGGTATTCACCTTTAATTCAGGCCACCCTAAAAGAAGTACTTAAAACCCCCGCCCCAGGTCTCACTAAGCCACACCCCCAACTCTGTCAGGCCACACCCCCTTTCACTCCGCAGCCAACAGAGATTGAAAAAATAAAGGTAAAAATCAACTTCTGTCAGCTGCAGGGATGGGTGGGAGGTTGACTTTCTTTATGCAACAACACACACAAACATGAAATAAAATAGATTAAATCCACCCATGCGAAGCGTCTTGCGAATCCACGCCCCCGACTCTGTCAGGTCACGCCCCCTCCCACTCCGCAGCCAACGGGAATTGAAAAAATGAAGGTAAAAATAAACTTCTGTTTGCTGCAGGGGTGGGAGGGTGAATTTCTCTCTGCAACGACACACAAAAATTTTAGATGAAATAGACTAATTATAGACTACAACCGTTTGAAGCCTTTTGCTAAGCCACGCCCCGTCTCTGTCAGGCCACGCCCCCTCTCACTCCGCAGCCATTCTGCAACGACACACAGAAACATTAAATGAAATAGATTAAATGCACCTATGTGAAGCGCTTTGCTAAGCCACGCCCCAACTCTGTAAGGCCACGCCCCCTCCCACTCCGCAGCCAACAGGGATTGAAAAAATAAAGGTAAAAATCAACTTCTGTCAGCTGCAGGGATGGGTGGGAGGTTGACTTTCTTTCTGCAACGACACACAGAAACATTATATGAAATAGATTAAATACACCCATGTGAAGCGTCTTGCTAATCCACGCCCCCGACTCTGTCAGGTTACGCCCCCTCCCACTCCGCAGCCAATGGGGATTGAAAAAATAAAGGTAAAAATAAACTTCTGTTTGCTGCAGGGGTGGGAGGGTGAATTTCTCTCTGCAACGACACACAAAAATTTTAGATAAAATAGACTAATTATAGACTACAACTGTTCGAATCGTCTTGCTAAGTCACGCCCCCAACTCTGTCAGACCACGCCCCCTCTCACTCTGCAGCCATTCTGCAACGACACACAGAAACATTAAATGAAATAGATTAAATCACCTATGCGAAGCGCTTTGTTAAGCCACGCCCCCAACTGTGTCAGGTCACGCCCCCTCCTACTCCGCAGCCAACAGGGATTGAAAAAATGAAGGGAAAAATAAACTTCTGTCAGCTGCAGGGGTGGGAGGGTGAATTTCTCTCTGCAATGACACACAAAATTTTAGATGAAATAGACTAATTTCAGACTACAACCGTTCGAAGCATCTTGATAATCCACACCCCCAACTCTGCCAGGCCATGCCCCCTCCCACTCCGTAGGCAACGGGGATTGAAAAAAATTAGCTGCAGGGGTGGGAGGGTGAATTTCTCTCTGCAATGACACACAAAAATCGTAGATGAAATTGACTAATTTTAGACTACGACCATTCAGTACTAATAAAAGATGTTTTTTTCCACTGCTACCCATTGCGGGTCCCCATAAATTACCATGTCATCGACCTGTAATTCTGGCCACCATCAAAAGAAGGACTTAAAACCCTGCCCTAGGTCTTTCAATGTCACGCCCCCGACTCAGTCAGGCCATGACCCCTCCCACTCCGCAGCCAATGGAGATTGAACAATTGAAGGTAAAAATCAACATCTGTCAGCTGCAGGGATGGGAGGGAGGATGACTTTCTCTCTGCAACGACACACAGAAACATTAAATGAAATAGATGAAATATACCCAGGCGAAGCCGAGTCTTTCTGCTAGTATATAATATATTCTTTCTTTTTCTTACTTTTTATTTTCTACTTGCATCCATATGTACATGCATCCATAGATATACATCTGTATTTCTATATTTGATTTATGTGTTTTTTGGTGTGTGTAGTTGGTTTTATGAATGCTAGTATTACAGGACCTTTTTTCAAGTTGTTCTTTTTCTTTTTCAGATTTTGTTTTTTTGGGATTTCTGAAAATACTGGGATGCAAGTAGAAAATAAAAAGTAAGAAAAAGAAAGAAAATGGACTAAACATAGATAACATACATACAGATCCATGATTTTGGATGTATGTATAGATACTAGTGAATAATGCACAGAATTTACACAACAACGAGATGAAGATATATGAATTTATAGACATTAGTACATTAACCTAGATAAGAGCATATCATAATTCTGAGAAAACTATGATGAAGGAATCTCTGAGAAATATATTGAGGACTATACTCAAATTATTACTCACTATTTCTGAACATCGACCTCTATTTATTTTTATCCATCTCACTCATTTTTACCCATGTTCATAATCTATAGACATCATATTCTCTATCTATCTTCAGATCTTAGCCTATATTTATATCCTATATCTATATTATATATATATTTTATAATTTATAGTATACATTTTATGATCCCATCATTAATGTCATGATTTATATTGATGAAAAAAGAAGAGATGAAAAAAGAAAAGAGAATCCAGTCCAGCTTTTGGTGGAAATCACAGATAACCACTAATTCTCTATTAACCCTCAATTAAGGAAAGCCCATAAAAAGACCACACAGAACAATAGCATACACAATACCCACTGAGGAAGGGGCTTGAGACCCCGAAACGCGTCTGGGTTCGGGTGTGTATGCTATTGGCACAAAGGAGGATCCTTCTATAAAGTCCAGAAAGACAAAGACTGAGAAAGAGTCTTAAAACTCCAGCCCGACAATTCATACAATCTGCACACAGCCATCCACGTGGGACGCCGCGGGAAACGCTGAAAAAGCGCAAAATAGCACACGCGCACAAGCTGGAACCACCACAACTTAGGATTACAGTCCTCACAAGTGCCGGGGGAGATCGTTATTCATAATATCCCACAGACAGTAGCGGAAGAACGCCGGAGGAAATACATAGAAAAGGGGTAATGTACCTAAAGTGGAATATAGCTTAATATTCCACCAACAAATAACCAACCTTATATGAACAATTGTACCTTTACCCCACTCTACCGATATAACGCGATTGATTGTATTGGCATAGCGCTATTTGATTGTACCGGCATAGTACTATTCGATCGCAACTGTACATATCGCTATATCCACTGCACTGACTGAGTTCCACCCAGCTATAAACGCAGAGTGGATGGGCATATATCATAGCCTGAACTGTTGAATTACATGGATTATATTAATACAAGTAAATAAACTGTACCAACATATCTGAAAAAGGATACATTGTCAAAAATCATCTACATCGTTATAATACCATCCAAATAGAAGAACTAACCTAATTTGAGACTTAAACAAATACATCTCTTCAATATTTCTCAATATTTTTCATATTCTATATTTTCATATTTTCTTCTTTTTATATAACTTTCAATTTTTATTTTTTATTTTTTATTTTTATTTTTATTCAACATTCCAATGGTACCAAAGGATGTTTAATTGAATATTTAGTTTGTGCATTTATTATATATATTTTTTAAAAAAGAATAAAGTAGATATATATTTTTATTGAAATTATACGTCTATTGAAATTTTATTGTATTATATAATCTGATAGTACTAATCCCAAACAAGTGAGTGTGCCTACCTAAACCAACATTATAATTTGGGTTTTAATTATTGGCACTGGTACATATAGAATACAGTAAACTAATTTTTTAACATGTTTTTACTTTTCAAATATTTTATTACTCACCCTGTCGTATCTCGTCCCGGATCTGATTAAGCCACTCTGGGCACTTTAATTTTAAAACCGACCATTTTCTTTGTATCTGGCCCGGGGTCCACACACTATTAAACAGATGGCACAAGCCTCGGATCACCTGCTGGATTATTTCTCTTTTATCCCGATTGGGGTGTCTGTGTGTGCCATCATATTCCATGCTGTCAAACTTCCTCACCATGTATTTGAGCTCTTCAGAGCTGAAAGTACAGGAACGCCTGCTTGCCATCTTGAGTCTATGCCTCTGAGGACTGTACGCCACGGCCTAGCGTCATGCGTGCATTTGCAAGACTTGAATTCGTACGCAACAGCATATAGAGTAAAAGCGCATAGTAGCAATAGCGTGCGCTTTATCGGACAAGGTCCTGTCGTTCCTTGCACTGTCTCTGCCTGCTCCATGCATGCTGCCCCTGGTGTTCCCTATCCATTTCTGTGGTGTTTCAATCACTTTCAGAGGTTTCCAGGTGTTTAGGCAACCTTGTGTGCGAATAACTTGGGTCCAATGCAAAAATGCTTGTATCTCCCATTGACTTCAATAGGATTCGTTATTACGTACAAATATACGAATATTTTGAAAAATTAGTTCCGAGTACCGAGCACACAAATATTTTAGTATTCGCTCATCTCTAGTCACAGCCACTTCGGAGATCTCAACGGACCACTAAAGGTCAGCCGCCTGCTTGTTAATCGGGACATTCAGTTGCAGCAACGACAGAGAAAAAGACCTCCAGCCACTCCCAAAGGAGACATCGTGCTGTAAGGGAAAACCACCTGCCCGATACCAGGATTAACTGTGATCGCATTCCCACATCATTTGGAGCTAGTGAGCCAGAGTAAGAGACTCATTACCTTGATTATTTGCTTTGCTCTAAGGACTCTAACCAGTTTAGCTGAAAACCAGCTCAGAGCAGAGGTTTGAGTGCAGAGAAGTGTTAGAGAAGAACAGGCAGCTGTACTCAGGGCTGGCCTTTGGGGTGTGAGACCCGTGCGGTTGCACAGGGCGCTTCACTCCCGGCCAGTTAAGGGGGCGCCCTGCCAGAACGCCCCCTTAATGGCCCGGCCTGCTCCTGTACAGCGTCTTGTGCCCCACCTCAGATCAGCCCACCCAGCCACTTAAAAAAAAAAACATACTTACCTGTCCTGCGCTGCCATCAGGTTCCGCGCTCCACTGTCTTCCCTGCTGGCGCGCACTATTATGACCTGACGCAGCGTCAGGTCATAGTGTGCGCCGGCAGGGAAGACAGTGGAGCAGGGAACCTGATGGCAGCGGCAGCGCAGAACAGGTAAGTATGTTTTTTTTTAAGTGGCTGGGTGGGCTGATCTGAGGGGGGGCACAAGATGCTGGTCTGAGGGGGGCACAAGACGCTGATCTGAGGTCTGATGGGGGCACGAGATGTTGGTCTGAGGGGGCACAAGATGCTGATCTGAGGTCTGATGGGGGCACAAGATGTTGATCTGAGGTCTGAGGGGGGCACAAGATGTTGATCTGAGGTCTGAGGGGGGCACAAGATCCTGATCTGAGGGGGGCACAAGACCCTGATCTGATGGGGGCACAAGACCCTGATCTGAGGTCTGATGGGTGCACAAGACGCTGACCTGAGGTTTGATGGGGGCACAAGACGCTGACCTGAGGTCTGATGGGGGCACAAGACGCTGATCTGAGGTCTGATGGGGGCACAAGACGCTGATCTGAGGTCTGATGGGGCACAAGACGCTAATCTGAGGTCTGATGGGGGCACAAGACGCTGATCTGAGGTCTGAAGGGGGACACAAGATGTTGATCTGAGGTCTGATGGGGCACAAGACGCTGACCTGAGGTCTGATGGGGGCAAATTGTGTTGATCTCAGGTCTGATGGGGCACAAGACGCTGATCTGAGGTCTGATGGGGGCACAAGACGCTGATCTGAGGTCTGATGGGGGCACAAGACGCTGATCTGAGGTCTGATGGGGGCACAAGATGTTGGTCGGGGGGGGCACAAGATGCTGGTCTGAGGGGGGCACAAGACCCTGATCTGAGGTCTGATGGGGGCACAAGATGCTGATCTGAGGTCTGATGGGGGCACAAGACGCTGATCTGAGGTCTGATGGGGACAGAAGATGTTGGTCTGATGGGGCACAAGACGCTGATCTGAGGTCTGATGGGGGCACAAGACGCTGATCTGAGGTCTGATGGGGGCACAAGATGTTGCTCTGGGGGGGGAGGGGCACAAGACGCTGGTCTGAGGGGGGCACAAGACCCTGATCTGAGGTCTGATGGGGGCACAAGACGCTGATCTGAGGTCTGAAGGGGGACACAAGATGTTGATCTGAGGTCTGATGGGGCACAAGACACTGATCTGAGGTCTGATGGGGGCACATTGTGTTGATCTGAGCTCTGATGGGGGCACAAGACTCTGATCTGAGGTCTGATGGGGTCACAAGACGCTGATCTGTGGTAGTACCACATTATCAGTACTAGTGTTATCTGTGATTTTACACAGGACTGCAGGTAACACTACTACATTTTCTATACTCAGATAGCCATCACTGTGTTACCTCTACAGTTAGAAAGGACTGCAGGGGACATCTACTATATCTATACACAGATAGTTATCACTCTGTAAGGGGGCCCTCTGAGACTTTATCGCCCAAGGGCCCACCTGAACCTGGAGCCGGCCCTGGGCTGACGTCACACATGCGCAGAAGGACTCAGAGGGTGGTAGGGGAAAGTTAGCGGCTGCACTGCTGTAAGTAAGTGCCCCCAAACAACGTGATGACCGGGGGTGGGGGTGGGGGGTTAATTGGGAGCGGGACTATATACTTAAGGCCCCATCCATATACTTAAGGCCCCATCCTTATTTTATATACTTAAGGCCCCATCCTGTATAGGATAATAGAGATGGCAGTCATGGCACACATAACTCACACATGATTAAACACCAGTGAGGGGTTTAGTGATGTGAGCTATGTGTGTGCCATCTCCATTATCCCATACAGGAAAATATAGTGACAGTATTAAAAGTCAGACTGTATAGAGCTATAAATACAGTGCAGAGATATATAGAGAATAGTGTGATATAGGACAATATAGAAAGCTATAAATACAGTGCAGAGATATATAGTGTGATATAGGACAGTATAGAGAGCTATAAATACAGTGTAGATATATATATATATGTATATATATATATATATATATATATATATATATATACACACACTGTCCTACTCTAAATCTCTGCACTGTATTTATAGCTCTCTATACAGTCCTATATCACTCTATATATCTCTACACTCTATTTATAGCTCTATACTGTATGAGGTTAGTACTGTCACTATATTTTTCTGTATGGGATAATAGAGATGGGATGGCACACATACTTCTTTAAGTAAATATATATATATATAAATGGGGGGGGGGGGGGGGGCGCCGAGAGAAAGTTTCGCACAGGGCGCCATCTACCCTAAGGCCGGCCCTGGCTGTACTGCTAGCCCTCATCCCTACCTAGCTGAGGGATTCTGTGGCTAATATTACCAGAGCCACTTTCCACAGACCAGGGACAGAAAGATATAGAGTAGGTGGAGGTAAAAGCTGCAATATAGTTTATGGACTCCACTGCAAGTGTGATCAGGAGGAGCTCAAAAGCACCTGGACACGACCAGATGACTAGGAGCTCAGTCGTCTATCCACCCATTCCTCTCCGGGTAGTGCAGACTCCGTTTACCAGAGATTACCCACGAATGGAGCAGATATGTGTATTGCCTGCCATTAGGGAGACCACCCTGTGGGTTACTGGTATCTCAAACAAGAAAGTTTATATCCATCGCCTGGCTGTCCTAGTATAGAGAGGATCTAAACTGTGGAACCTGAAGGAAAATCTCTGACTCTAAAAGCCAGCATTGAGGCACAGCTTTTATCCAGCCTGTTCAGGAATCCTACAGCTACAGATGGATCTGGATAGACTGGAGGCTTGGGCAGAGAAGTGGCAGATGAGGTTTAACACTGACAAATGTAAGGTTATGCATATGGGAAGGAAAAATGCAAGTCACCAGTACATACTAAATGGTAAAACACTGAGTAACACCGACATGGAAAAGGACCTAGGAATTTTAGTGAACAGCAAACTAAGCTGTAGAAACCAGTGTCAGACAGCTGCTGCCAAGGCCAATAAGATAATGGGTTGCATCAAAAGAGGCATAGATGCCCATAATGAGAACATAGTCCTGCCACTTTACAAATCACTAGTCAGACCACACATGGAGTACTGTGTACAGTTCTGGGCTCCTGTGAACAAAGCAGACATAGCAGAGCTGGAGAGGGTTCAGAGGAGGGCAACTAAAGTAATAACTGGAATGGGTGGACTACAGTACTCAGAAAGATTATCAAAATGAGGCTTATTCACTTTAGAAAAAAGACGACTGAGGGGAGATCTAATGTATAAATCAGAGGTCAGTACAGAGATCTCTCCCATGATCTATTTATCCCCGTGACTGTGACAAGGGGACATCCTCTGCGTCTGGAGGAAAGGAGGCTTGTACACAAACATAAAAGAGGATTCTTTACTGTAAGAGCAGTGAGACTATGGAACTCTCTGCCTGAGGAGGTGGTGATGGTAAGTTCACTAAAAGAGTTCAAGAGAGGTCTGGATGTATTTTTGGAGGGTAATATTATTATGGGTTATATTTACTAGAGAGGGGTCGTTGATCCAGGGAGTAATTCTGATTGCCTGATTGGAGTCAGGAAGGAATTTTTTTCCCTAAAGTGGGGAAAATTGGCTTCTACCTCACAGGGGTTTTTTGCCTTCCTCTGGATCAACTTGTAGGAAAACAGTCCGAACTGGAGGGACATATGTCTTTTTTCGGCCTTATAAACTATGTTACTATGTTACAGCATCAACTTAGTGTAAGCCTTTTTGTATGAACAACCTCCACCTCAAGGCGGACCTACAGTACAGACCAAAAGTTTGGACACCTTCTCATTCAAAGAGTTTTCTGTATTTTCATGACTATGAAAATTGTAGATTCACACTGAAGGCATCAAAATGTGAATTAACACATGTGGAATTATATACTTAAAGGGGTTGTCCCAGTTCAGAGCTGAACCCGGACATACCTTTAAATTCACCCAAGCAGCCCGCCTGAACAGGGCATCGGAGCATCCTATGCTCCGATGCCCTCCTTTGCCCTGCGCTAATCAGCGCAGGGCAAAGGCATTTAGCCCGGTTCCAGTGACGTACCGGGCTCTGCCAGGCGGAGGCTTCCACCCGGCAGTGAGCCCGGTGACTATGAAAATTGTAGATTAACACTTAAGGAATCAAAACTATGAATTAACACATGTGGAATTATATACTTAACAAAAAAGTGTGAAACAACTGAAAATATGTCTTATAGTCTAGGTTCTTCAAAGTAGCCACCTTTTGCTTTGATTACTGCTTTGCACACTCTTGGCATTCTCTAATGTCCATTCATTGTGTTCTTTAGCCCAAACAAGTCTCTTTTGCTTGTTGCCTGTCCTTAGCAGTGGTTTCCTAGCAGCTATTTTACCATGAAGGCCTGCTGCACACAGTCTCCTCTTGACAGTTGTAGAGATGTGTCTGCTGCTAGAACTCTGTGTGGCATTGATCTGGTCTCTAATCTGAGCTGCTGTTAACCTGCGGTTTCTGATGTTGGTGACTCGGATGAACTTATCCTCCGCAGCAGAGGTTTTTGGACTGACTGACCTTCATTTCTTAAAGTAATGATGACCACTTGTTTTTCTTTACTTAAAATTTATATTATGGCAAGAAAAAAGCAGCTAACAGTCTATTCAGTAGGACTATCAACTGTGTATCCACCTGACTTCTGCCCAACACAACCCATGGTCCCAACCCCATTTATAAGGCAAGAAATCCCACTTATTAAACCTGACAGGGCATACCTGTGAAGTGAAAACTATTTCAGGTGACTAACTCTTGAAGCTCATCAAGAGAATGCCAAGAGTGTGCAAAGCAGTAATCAAAGCAAAAGGTGGCTACTTTGAAGAACTTAGAATATGACATTTTCAGTTGTTTCACACTTTTTTTGTTAAGTATATAATTCCACATGCGTTAATTCATAGTTTTGATGCCTTCAGTGTGAGTCTACAATTTTCATAGTCATGAAAATACAGAAAATTCTTTGAATGAGAAGGTGTGTCCAAACCTTTGGTCTGTACGGTATCTTCAGTAAAGTTCCTACTGTTTGCAACTCACATGTTTCCTGAACTCTTCTGCCGTTCACCCATTTTGCACTGTAAGGTGCTGGCGTCACGAATATCTCGGGGACCCTACCAACCGACACCCTATTCTTCCACCATCAAGGGCACCTCGCATCAACACTTGGCAGAGCCCCTGGATCCAGAGAGTGCCCAGAAGGAGTTGGTGTCACCTTCCACTCACTGCACACCGGCCCAGGGAGCAGCAGATTCAAACTGTGAGTAGAATTGCGCCCATGGTCTCACCACCATTGTGAAAACACTATACACTCACATATACATCCCTGTGGGGTTCGGTCACGGCAGAAGCAAGGGCAGCAAGGAAGGTTAATGGAGGTGCAGTTAAGTGTGGAGTATGTTCCCTAGATAAAGGGTTAGTGGATAGGGTAGAAGAGAGTAGGAGCTGTGTGGGTAACAGGGAGGGGGGAAGTGGGGGCAGCAGGGAGGGGGGGGGTTGCTTCTCCTGCAGGGCCCTTACAGCTCTCTGCAACAGGGGAAACTTCACATAGGGAAGCAATCTTGGTAGCAATTCCTCCCCCAACAGAGGGTGCACAAGGCTCTAGCATTGTAGCTCGGGGGTCCCTAACGCACTTGGATAATATTCCATATGGGAGTAGCCCCTGTCATGGGGGTGCACAGGCTTTTCAGGTACATGGTGTTCGGGCTGTTTCCCTGTCTGGTCGTTCTTTTGCAGGCTCTTCTGCTGGTGGCAGGAGTAAGAAGAGAAGGCGCCGTAAGCATTGTCGCAGGGAACACGGCCGCTCCAGGAGTCCTCGCCAGAGGCAGTATCGTTCTCATAGATGCGCATCTTCTTCAACATCATCTACCGATACTTCCTCATCTCAGCGTTCTTTGAGCAGCAGTTCTTCGGGACCTGCAGCCGAACAATGTGGGAGTCGTGGCCATTGCCATGGATGACAGGATCCTGTTACACCGAAAGAGCAAAATAGCAGAGGCTACTCTGGCCAGGTGGGGAACAGACGTCTGCTACGGCATCTCCGGGCACACCTGGGAGCAGCAGGGACCCTGTCAGTGGGTGAGAATACATGTCTTAATGCATGGTTATCAAAATATGCGATTTCTAGTGCTGGGTATCTTTAAACAGATTGTTGATCAAAGTTCTATCAATAGCTTTGGTTTCACCTTTGACATCGGGGGGGGGGGGGGGGGTTCTAAGAGCATGGATGGTTTGGCTTTGAGATTACATTTTTTTGCGGGATTGCACCTCTGGGCACTCACTTGGCAATAGAGATTAAGGAGAAGATATGGAACGAGTTTGTGGATGTGTGGTCCTTGGTCTCTATTGATCATGTAACAGTGGACAAGGAGCGAAGTTTCGAAAAAGGACAAGAAGCCTAAAGTGGCAAAGATGTTTGGGAATTGGCTTCAAGGTTTTTGCAATCCTTGCCCATGTGATTTGCCAGCACTTCCCTGCCAAGTTGTTTATTTATCTTGACACCATTTTCAGTGTGCACAAGTTGCATGGTGTTGCTGCCTGGTGGCGTTACGACAAGGAATTTCGTCAGCGCCTCGCCTTGTCACCAGGGATGGGCCTCAAAAGCCACCGATGTATGGTTGCAGCTAATCCTCTCACAGAATTCGAGCAGGCCCTTTCATGGAGAAACCGCCGGCCTGGCAAATGCTTCCAGACCGGCGGCTCAACGACCCATGGGAGAGTGTTGGCTGTGCAATCAGGGTCACTGTAGATTCTTTGCCTCCGGCAAGTTTAGACATGAATGCTCCATATGCGTAGGGGCTCATGCGATGGTCCGGTGTTTTAGGAGAAATAAGCAACCCATTAAGGTGGGTCCTTCTGGGGCAGTAGAGAAAGCCAGTGAGTGTCAACGTGATGGGGCCGTGGCTAGGCAATTATCCCAGGAGGCAAGAATACTCACTGATGGTTTTAGTGGGAGATTTTTTATCCCTCGTGTCATCATCGAGGTTATGTTTGTCGGATAATTTGAAAGCAGTTAAGAGAATGTGGGAGTTGCCCAGTAAAAGTTACAGAAGGTAGTGGCTTTGGGAACAGCCTTTTCCAAATTTGCGGGTTTCCCCTCTTGGCTTGGTCCCCAAGAAAAACCCAGGGGAATTTTGCTTGATTTATCGTCTCTCCTTTACCCGGGGACTCGGTTAATGAAGGGATTCCAAGGGAAGAAGCAGCAGTCTCATATACTTTGTTTGACACGGCTGTTTATTTAGTTAGGAAGGCTGGATCAGGAGCGTTATTGGCTAAGTCAGCCCTTTGGTTGTTGCCCATTCACGAAAGCTGTTTTCACCTTTTAGGTTGCTGTTTGGAAGGATTGTTTTATTTCGATATGATTTTGCTCATGGGGTGTGCAATTTCCTATAGTTATTTTCAGATGTTTGTATCCTTTTTGGAGTGGGCTGTGCGCTTTGAGACGGGGATCCCCTCAGTCCTTCATTACTTAGATGATTTTCTGTTTGTAGGTCCCAGGGATTCTGGCGTTTGTTCTTTTTTGTTGCCTTTAATGGGAGGTCAGTTTGTCAGGATCTTGACGTTTCCAGTGTAAAGTTATAGTTGGTAACTGAGGAAGCCTGATGAAGTACTGGTTTTGGTGCAGTTTTTGGCTCCTTTTGGTACAGGACACCCTGGCCGAGAAGTTGGTTTGAGAAGGGTTTAACAGGTAATCTTACGTTGCTCGAACTATTTCCCATTGTTGTGGCTGTGGAACTTTGGGGTCCTATGATGAGGAATAAGATGACATGGTTTTGGAAAGATAATATGTACAGTGGGGAAAAAAGTATTTAGTCAGCCACCAATTGTGCAAGTTCTCCCACTTAAAAAGATGAGAGGCCTGTAATTGACATCTTAGGTAGACCTCAACTATGAGAGACAAAATGAGAAAACAAATCCAGAAAAAGTCTTTTTTTTTAAGAATTTATTTGCAAATTATGGTGGAAAATAAGTATTTGGTCAATAACAAAAGTTCATCTCAATACTTTATCTATCCTTTGTTAGCAATGACAGAGGTCAAATGTTTTCTGCAAGTCTTCACAAGGATCTCCTCTAGAACAGTGATGTTTTGGGGCTGTCGCTGGGCAACACAGACTTTCAACTCCCTCCAAAGGTTTTCTATAGGGTTGAGATCTGGATACTGGCTAGGCCACTCCAGGACATTGAAATGCTTCTTACGAAGCCACTCCTTCATTGCCCTGGCGGTGTGCTTGGGATCATTGTCATGCTGAAAGACCCGGCCACGTTTCATCTTCAATGCCCTTGCTGATGGAAGGTTTTCACTCAAAATCTCACGATACATGGCCCCATTCATTCTTTCATGTACACGGATCAGTCGTCCTGGTCCCTTTGCAGAGAAACAGCCCCAAAGCATGATGTTGCCACCCCCATGCTTCACAGTAGGTATGGTGTTCTTTGGATGCAACTCAGCATTCACTCTCCTCCAAACATGACGAGTTGTGTTTCTTCCAAACAGTTCTACTTTGGTTTCCTCTGACCATATTACATTCTCCCAATACTCTTCTGGAACATCCAAATGCTCTCTAGCAAACTTCAGATGGGCCCCGGTATGTACTGGCTTAAGCAGGGGGACACGTCTGGCACTGCAGGATCTGAGTCCCTGGCGGCGTAGTGTGTTACTGACGGTAGCTTTTGTTACGTTGGTCCCAGCTTTCTGCAGGTCATTCACTAGGTCCCCCTGTGTGGTTCTGGGATTTTTGCTCACAGTTTTTGTGATCATTTTGACCCCACGGGGTGAGATCTTGCGTGGAGCCCCTGACAAGCTGCTTAGCTATTGCAGATTCAGTCTTCCCAGCCTGGTGCAGGTCTACAATTTTGTTTCTGGTGTCCTTCGACAGCTCTTTGGTCTTCACCATAGTGGAGTTTGGAGTGTGACTGTTTGAGGTTGTGGACAGGTGTCTTTCATACTGATAAGGTGATACTGATGAGGATCCTCTTAAAGAAGAAGTTATAGGTCTGTGAGAGCCAGAAATCTTGCTTGTTGGTAGGTGACCAAATACTTATTTTCCACCATAATTTGCAAATAAATTCTTTAAAAATCAGACAATTTTCTGGATTTGTTTTCTCATTTTTTTCTCTCCTAGTTGAGGTCTACCTATGATGTCAATTACAGGCCTTTCTCATCTTTTTAAGTGGAAGAACGTGCACAATTGGTGGTTGACTAAATACTGTAAGTACACTGGCTTGAGTAAGGTACTGGAGACTGTCCAAGCATTTCAGCCACTTAGAGTAACGTTCTCCTGGACCTGCAGTGACAGAACGGCCTGCTGCTACATCGCTTAATCCACAATATCCAACTCACTGGAATTTGACATCGCACATGCTCTTTGGTCTTCACCATAGTGGAGTGTGACTGTTTGAGGTTGTGGACAGGTGTCTTTTATACTGATAATTTCAAACAGGTGCCATTACTACAGGTAATGAGTGGAGGACAGAGGAGCCTCTTAAAGAAGAAGTTACAGGTCTGTGAGAGCCAGAAATCTTGCTTGTTTGTAGGTGACCAAATACTTATTTTCCACCATAATTTACAAATAAATTCTTTAAAAAAAAAAAAATCAGACAATGCGGTTTTCTCATTTGGTCTCTCATAGTTGAGGTTTACCTATGATGTCAATTACAGGCCTCTCATCTTTTTAAGTGGGAGAACTTGCACAATTGGTGGCTGACTAAATACTTTTTTCCCCCACTGTATATTGTCCATGTAGTTAAAGGGGTTCTGCAGTTGTTTAAAACTGATGATCTATCCTCTGGATAGATCATCAGCATCTCATCGGCGGGGGTCCGACACCCGGGACCCCTGCCGATCAGCTGTTTGAGAAGGCAGCGGCGCTGCAGGAGCGCCGTGGCCTTCTCTGTGTTTTCCTCAGGCCCAGTGATGTCACGACTAGTATCACTGGCCTGGGCGGGGCTAAGCTCTGTTCACATGAATGGAGCTTAGCCGCGCCCAGGCCAGTGATAGTAGTCGTGACGTCACTGGGCCTGAGGAAAACAGAGAAGGCTGCGGCGCTCCTGCAGCACCGCTGCCTTCTCAAACAGCTGATCGGCAGGGGTCCCGGGTGTCGGACCCCCGCCGATGAGATGCTGATGATCTATCCAGAGGATAGATCATCAGTTTTAAACTGCAGAACCCCTTTAATGATCTGTCTTTGAGTTTGCTTCCTGTTTTGGCCCTATTGCATCATTTGGTTCTGAGATGTATGCAAGGTAATATATGGTCTAGGGCAAAATATATCCCAGGAGTAGATAATAAATTCACAGATTCCTTTTCTCATTTTCAGATGTCACTTTTTCGGGATTTGCATCTGGAGGCTCAAGGCGAGGGAGAGCCTTGCCCAGCCAACTTGTGGGCTCTGGTCGAGGTGAACTTGATAAGTTCGTGGAGAGTTCGGTCACACAATCTACGTAGAGGAGACACAACTTCTTGGGAGGTTTGGCTGGGTTTCATTGGGAATGATTTTCCAGCAGGTGAAGTTAGGCATTTGGATGTAACCTTAGATTATTTGGCTAGTTTAAGGGAGGCAGGTATATCCGGGGCTGCAGCTTCTAAATGCCTTTCTGGGGTCAGTTTCATCCTAAAAATTTGGGGTCAGGGAGATGTGACTAAGGAATTTGTGGTGAGGCAAATTTTGAAGGGCTGGAAAAAGAAGCGGGTGACTTCTGATCATCAGCGTCCTGTTACTTTCTCGCTGTTGCAAAATTTTTTGGGATCTACTGGAAAGGTCTGTAATGACAGTTATGTTATTGTTCAATGCAGCTTTTGTTCTTGCCTTTTTTGGAGCGTTGAGTGTTGGGGAATTGATTGCTCCAAGTGACAAGCGAAAAGGAGGATTGGGAGCTGCAGATGTATTGTGGACGCAGAGTGTGGTAAAACTTTGTGTCCATAAGTCAAAAACTGATCAGGTAGGTAGTGGCACTTGGATGTCTATCAGAGCAGGGAGTGGGGAATTTTGTCCGTGTAAAGTGGTTGGGGAATTTTTTGCATATAGAACGATGAGCAAACAATTTTTGGTACATGCGAACGGGTCTCCACTGACATGTTTTCAATCCGAGGCGGTTTTTCCTGCCTGTTTACGTTTTTTGGGTCTGGATCCTAAGGAGTTTGGGACCCATCCTTTTTGGATAGGTGTAGCAACGGAGGCAGCTGCTTTGGGTAGTTTGAACAGTTTCAGGTCTTACATCCGGCATTACCTTGTTTTGTATTAAATTTGTGTTTATGTGCTATTTTTCCTAGATTGCCCCCGCCCTCAGGCCTTAATTGTGGGTCACTCATACATTTTTTTGGGCACAGAGGAGAGCGGAGGGTCGACCCTGCGGTGGCAACCTTGGTGTTGACACTGACGACGTTCATTGGTGGGGTTTTCAGGGTCTACGACTGGTACAATTGCTGCCATTAGTTGTACAGGCTAGCAGGGAGTTCATTGACCTTGTGATATTGGTTATACATGCGGGGGGTAACGAACTGGGAAAATTAAGTTAGTGGAACTTTTATCACTTATGAAGGTGGATTTGGAGCATTTTAAAATGTTGTTGAAGTCTTCCATACTGGTATGGTCGGAGGTGGTTTCTAGGAGAGTGTGGAAAGATGCCAGGAGCGTAGTGGCAATTGAGACGTACAGATGCCTTATCAATGTTAGAATTTCACGTTTTGTACGGTCACTAGGAGAAGTGGCTATATGCCATTTAATACTTGGAGGGTGATAACCGGGATTTGCTACGCAATGACGGGGTACATTTAAATAACAGTAACAATGTGTTTATATCGGGTCTGCAGGATGGTCTAGAGGGAGCTTTGGATCTTTTTTGTGGGGGTGGTCGGAGCACTGAGTAGAGCTACTCAGTATCTTCTGTGGCAAAAGGTAGCCCTGAAACAAGTGGAAAATCCTACATGAGTTGCTGCCTACAGTCGGCTTAACAGGAGGTTATGTGTCTTTGGAAGACAAGTTGGGTTGTGTTAAAATGTGTTTTCAGGGCTCAAATTTTTATATTTAAATAAAGCTATGGGCACCCCACAATTTTGCACAAAACGTGTGATGGTTTAATTTAATTACAATGTTTGGATGAGCCTGGATGTTTAATTCGGTGATATTGGGTCACTCCCTGCAGTCCCAGCAGACAGGCCAGTACACAAGTAGACGTGGAGGGGGCCGTAGGAGGACAACAACCCAGCAGCAGGACTGCTACTTCCTCCTCTGTGCAAGGACAAACAGGTGGAGCAATGCCAGAGCCCTGCAAAATGACCTCCATCAGGCCAGGTGTCTGCTCAGACTCTCAGAAACCGACTCCATGAGGGTGGTATGAGGGCCCGACGTCCACAAATCGGTGTTGGGCAGGGCAATTGGCATTTGCCAGAGAACACTAAGATTGGCAGATTTGACATTGGCGCCCTGTGCTCTTCATGGATTAGAGCAGGTTCGCACTGAGCACATGTGACAGAGTCTGGAGATGCCAAGGAGAATGTTCTGCTGCCTGCAACATCCTCCGGCATGACCGGTTTGGCAGTGGGTCAGTAACAGTGTGGGGTGACATTTCTTTGGAGGGCCACACAGCCCTCCATATGCTAGCCAGAGGTACCGGGATGAGATCCTCCGACCCATTGTGAGACCATATGAAAGTGCAGTGGGCCCTGAGTTCCTTCTAATGCATGACAATGCTAAGCCTTATGTGGCTGAACTGTGTCAGTAGTTCCTGAATGATGACGGCATTAATGCTATGGACTGGCCTGCCCGTTCCCCAGACTGAAATCCAATCAAGCTCATCTGGGACATCATGTCTTGTTCCATCCACCAATGTTACATTTCACCACAGACTGTCCAGGAGTTGACTGATGCTTTAATCCAGGTCAGGGGGAAGATCCCTCAGGAGAAAATCTGCCACCTTATCAGGAGCATGCCTAGGCATTGTAGGGAGGTCTGACAGAACGTGGAGGCCACACACACTGAGCCTCATTACCTTGTCTCGAGGCATTTCCACTGAAGTTGGATCAACCTGAATTTTGATTTTCCACTTTGATTTTGAGTATCAATCCAAATCCAGACCTCAATGGGATATTAACTTTCATTTACATCATTTTTTGTTTTTTTTGTTCTCAATGCATTCCACTACGTAATAAAGATTTGCAACTGGAATAATTAATTCATTGAGATCTAGGATGTGGTATTTTAGTGTTCCTTTTATTTTTTTTTTTTGAGCAGTTTAAGATTATATAATGTATGTGTGTATATATATATATATATATATATATATATATATATATATATACACACATACATATATACACACACACACACACACACACTACACAACTATATTGAACCCTACAAAAAAAAAATTATGGGAAACAATTTGAAAGTATCTGTCAGCCTGGGAGCCAGTCAGGGCAAGTCCTGCCCCCAATTCCACTCAAGATCATGCAAGAACCTTTCTTCCTCCCTACGTGCCATTTTAGTGGATTCGTCTTCCGTCCAAAAAAAGCAATGTTTGGACCGAACCGATTCGCTCATCCTTACTTTTAAACAATTGACACGATTTTGCAATTTAGCTAAGGCCTTTAAAGTCTCAGTTAATAGCACCTTTTATCTCCATCTATAATATAACCAATGATACTCATATTGAAAAAATATGAATCAAGCTCCACAGTTGTCAGGTTTAACATAGTAAAATACTGTAGTTGTTAAGGTTGGAGGAGCACAGCTACCGGTGTCATCTAGTGGTCAACACAGATGTTCTTGAATCGTTGACTCAGTCATCCACTTCCTCCTAGATGACATCTGAAATCCCCAGCCAAGAGTCAGTGGGTTCGTCAGACAACCCTTAGTTGGCATGGGCCCGGAGCAGCTCCAGTGCCCTCACTTGTCCTCAACCTGCCTCTGTCCTTTTCGGTTCCCTCAGCCAGAGAAGTACTATATGCTATGGGCTCTGCGCCATTATACAGCGAGGACAGTCAGCAGCTACTTGGAAGCCAAGAGGTGGGGCAGAAATCCGCTCCTTCCAGTAGGCAGTCAAGTACTGATGAGGAGAGTGTAGTGGGAGGTGATGTTGAGAGCGGTCAGGCTTTGTACACCGAGACAGTTGAGGAGGACATTAGCGACGTGAAAACTGTAGTTGTTGATGATGTAGCTGATCGCACTTTGGAGCCGGGTGAAGCAAGGGATTCATCATCATTATCATCATCTGGAGACGAGACTGACAGCTTGCGCTTCAGGCGGGGATGCAGGCAGCAAGTCTATAGTGTGGCCATTGCACTGCTGCCACTCCACAGACTGAGGTCGGGAGCCAAACTGGCATGGGGTAGACCGCACTCTTCGCAGGTGCTTTCCGGCCTTGAGAAGAGCGGCACAGGGGCTCAGCCAGGCAGCGGAGGTACCACTCAGTCAGTGCGGAGTGTTGGTGGTAAAATCGCCTACTCGGCGGTGTGGAATTTTTTTAAAGACGCCTGAGGAGGTGAACATGGCTATATGTAGAATCTGTGGTCAGAAAGTGAAGCGTGGCCAGGGTGCTAATGTTGGCACCATGGCCCTGCGCCAACATATGCAGCATCACCACAAAGTGGCCTGGGAGAACCGTGGCTCAGATGTGGCGGTCCAGTCGGCAGCAGCAACAGCAGCATCACCCAGTGGCACGCATCCCATTTCAGGCAGTCAAGGCTCCAGCACCTCTGCCGAAGGGAGCTGTCTGTCATTATCTACCGCTCCAGATGCTTCTGCTCCTCCTCCTCGCCACTCATTACGGCAGCAGTCGTTCACCAAGGCGATTGCAAAGAGACAGTAGTACGCGTCCAGCCATCCTACAGAGCAGAAGCTGACCGTGCTCCTGTCCAACTTGCTCGTGCTGCAGTCCCTCCGTTTTCAACTGATGGACTCTGCACCGTTCAGAGAACTGATGGCTTGTCCCAAGCCGTCATTTCTTTGCCAAAAAGTCAGTCCTAGCCCTGCACAAATATGTAGAAGAGAAGGTGGCCTAGTCCTTGAGCCTGTCGGTATCTGCCAAAGTGCATGGCAGCGCCGACGTGTGGAGTTGCAACTACAGTCAAGGCCAGTACATGTCCTTTACGGCCCACTGGGTCAATGTGATTCCTGCCCAGCCACACGAGCAACTTGAACAGGTGACACCACTTTCTCCTCCTCGTTGTCAAACTGCTGATCCTGCGCTAATGTCCGGCTCCTTCTCCACCACTTCAGCCTCCACTGCAGGGCCAAATCATAGTTCTCCTCCAGCGTACCACATGTGCAGGGCACGGCGGTGTCACGCAGTTCTACGCCTGGTTTGCCTGGGTGAACGAAGTCACACAGGGGAGGAACTGCTCCGCATCATGAAAGAAGAAATCGATGGCTGGCTTTCTCCGTGACAACTAAAAATCGGAACCATGGTGACAGATAACAGAAAGAACATGGTGTCCGCGCTGTGCCAAGGAGGGCTGAGCCATGCGCCCTGCATGGCGCACGTATTTAATCTGGTTGTCAAACGGTTCCTCAAGTCTTATACCCAACTGCAAAACATTCTAAAAATGGCCAGGAAACTTTGCGTGCACTTCAGCCATTCCTACACCGCCAAGCACACCCTCCTTGAGCTTCAGCGGCAGAGAAAGGCCATAAACAATTCCTTGAAATTTGTTTGACTGCTGCCTCTTGCAGCTGCTGTTACGGTCCCACTCTGTGGCCTTGAAATTTATTCGACTGCTGCTGCCTCTTGCAGCTGCCGTTATGCTGCCACTCATCTTCTGCTCGGCAGCAGCATGTCAGTCGTAAATTTTTGGTACGTTGTGTAATCCCATTCCATTATTCAATGCTCAAATACACAGGAAACCCTGTTTGTTTTGAACACTCAAATTTTTAAAAGTAAACTATTCTGGCCCCCGGGACACTCAGTGATGAGCATGGTGGAGGTGAGAGGCAGGGGCTCCCATAGGTGGTAGCTCAGCTCCCTGCAGACCGCCAGCTTGATCTCAAGATGGAACTCCAAACTTTATTGGCATCTTGGGTCAATACTGACATTTTGTTACAGTCGAGGCAAAGCTGGAGCCTTCACTGCACCTCCTCTGTCTTGCGTTCCCGTCCGCTGGCATAACCAGCCCCGATACTGATAAGAACATATGTGACAGTTGATCTTAACCAAAAGGACGTGAATTTTTTTATAACGGTCTGCTCTTCAGGGTATGTCATCATGCCACTCTCCAGCCTGATGCTGCTGTCGCCGCCGACTCCACATGCCGTCTCCTAGCTGCCGCTACGTCAAAATTGGGTAATTGTGCCACTCTGTGGCCTCCAAATTGTACTACTACTTCCACTGCTGCTGCCACTTCCAGGGTCTGTCATTCTGCCACTCCGTGGCCTACTCATGCTGCTGCCACCTGGCCACACTGTCGTTGTGCCACTCTATAGTCTGCTGATGCTGCTGCCACTGCTATCTCCAACCTGTCTGGGGGGGCTCTGCTTGTATAAGCGTGTAATAGAACAGGTTCTGTCGAAATGTATGTGGAATCAGTTAATTGGTGTAAAAGGCGTGCGCTTTTGGCGTTCTAGTAGGATCTACAATTCTTTATAGCTGGCGCTAACATTGACCTGTAAGGCTGAGTTCAGACTTGAGTTGTTTGGCGAGTTTTGGCCCCTTAACTGCCCAAATACATAAAAGTGTGCAGCGATTCTAAGAGCGAAGCCTGTTATGTGCATTGTCACACTGGCTCACAGTATTCTTTCGCTACCACAGTAGACTCCCTATTAGTGCTGAGTGAGCATGCTTGGCCGAACTCGCTGTTTAGCCGAGCATGCCTACGCTCGGCTCCGCTCGGCGTTCGGCCAAACACCGAGTGTACTCAAGCGCAATGCTGGCATTCACTATAATGTTGACTTGTACGCTAATGCTACGCATTGTATTCTAATGCGTACAGATTGGTATGCTAATGCATACACATTTGGACGCTAATGTGTACGCATTGTGCGCTAATGCGTACAAATTCAATTAATTAGCATACTTTTACGAGCGAAAGGAGTAAAAGAGGAGAAGTCGCGATTAAGACCTTTTCGTATTAACCAGACACCCTCCCCTCTTCTGAGCGGGGGGTGCCTGGTTTACTCCCATTAACTAACATTATACTCGAGTGCTCGGCAAGAGCACCCGAGCACAGAGGTGCTCGCTCAACACTACTCCATATGCGTTTTACTGCAAGGCACAGTATTCTACACCACTATCCAGGCTCTCTGCAGCCCGGAAGTAGCCGTTTTTAACGCGATTTGCAATGAATTTATTCAGATCGAAGCGAATCTTTTCGGAAAATTCGGCGAACCAGCCGAATCGAATTTTTGAAAAATTCGCTCATCTCTAATTATAACAGTAGAGGACAATATAAATACTGGGGGAACTTCAGGGTGAGCATTATACCAGTAGGGGGCAGTATAAATACTGGGGGGACTGTAATGGTATTACAAATCCAGGGGACATTAGGTGTTCTTATTACTACTGGGGACTCTATAGGAGTGACTTATAGATCCGCCTTATTTCTACTAAGATCATTATGGGAGGCCTTATTACTAATGAGGGGTCTGTGGAGAGCTTTATTACCACTGGAATAACTGGAGTGCTCTCCTACTAATGGGGACACTCTTGGGGAGTGCCATCACTGTTGGGGCATTGGGCATTGTAGGGGGCAGTATTACCAATAAGGGCATTCTAGAAGGGAATTACTATTGGTGGGACTACGAGGAGCACTGTTACTGTTCTGTAATCTGTTTGGCACTATTATTTGTTCAGGATAGTATTTGGGGGGGGGGGGGGGGGGCCGCGAGCAGCAAGATAACACTGTTGGGACTCCAGGTTGGGGAGTGATGATAAAAATGTGAGGAAGCTAAGATGTCTGTGTGTTACACTCTGCAGAAATGAGACGTGGCTGAAAAAAGTTGTCCGGAATGGAGAAGATGATGACAGAGAAGACGTCACCTGGAGGCCCTGGATGTGAGAGGAACATGCTGCTGTATAGCAAGTAAAGTAAAATGTCTTCACTGCTAGTGTTTGAAGGTGGGGGGCCCCATCAGTCGACTTAGAGAATTGGGCCATATGCATTCGGGATTGGGCCCCTGATCTTTTCAGACCCTAGTAACACCCCTGCCTGATATTAATAGGACTTCATATCTTAGAGGGGGGAGAACAGGTCCAAGATACCCCACTCTGAGACAGTAACCAAAACTTGATGCTAAAGATAGCACTGAGGAATAAACAGTCAAGGTCTACTGCCAGAACCAAGCAAGCGAAATATCAAGTACCGTTCTGTTACTGCAAGTCTATTTCAAGAAAAAAAAAATTGAACTTCACAAAGTATGGACTTCATTTCTTTCCTCACTTCAACTCAATCTTTGCAATGGAGACTGAACTCCCAAGAAGCGACAGCCTAAAGGTAAGAGCACCGTTATTAAGCCACAGTATACCATTCACATCCTACACACCGAGACTACTCCCCTGCGGGGCACATTCTGCACGACAATGAAACACCATCGCAACATGATCAATGCCGATCGTGGCATCTCTGAGTCAAGGCAGAAGGATGCGTCTCCCTCTTAATTTCAATCAGTGCCCCTGCAGTGAAATCACAGGGCTCAGATTGGCTACCATGGCTTCGGAAGCTTCCCATGGCTGCCATGGTAACCTCCCTGCTGCTCTGTGCACAAGGTACAGCTCAGCAAGGAACACATTAAAAAGCTATTCACCCGAATAGATCTCTATTAGGATGACTAGCACAAGGGATCAAAAGATCCCAGGTTCTAGCCCCGTAAGAGGGTTAAAAGTTATCACTGTAAAAGTTCCTACCACCCAAGTTCGGTACCAAGGTTTTTTAAAGTAATAATTAATTCCTGGACTTATTACACCAAGTCTCGCATGACTTTGGGAACTCTGTACAGTATTACAAAGTTTTATATCACCCCCTGACCAGGGCCGGCGTTAGGGGGGGGGGGGCAAACAGGGCAATTGCCCAGGGCCCCCTTTCCAGAAGGGGCCCCTGCTGTTTATAGTTACGTAGGTTTATGGTGGGAGGCTTTTTTCCTCCTCCACATGCTCCCTGACTGCCTCTCTCCCCTGTAAACACCTGCAGTTGCTGTCCCCCGCACAGTAACCCCTCCCCAGACCTCCTTGACAGCAGAGCATTAGAATCCTTCCACAGACCAGCATTGGGACGTTCTGTGTGGGTGGAGCTAACATAGCCCCGCCCCCTATCCTTTGCCTGCACTTGCTCATGGTTGGAGGCCTAAACATCAGACTGGGATGCCTGGACCCATTGCTGCATCTGACCCCCAGGCTCTCACCTCAGCTGCTGTATGCAGGGGTCTCCCAGGACCCTCTTATCAAAGCCCCTGGTAAGTCCATCCAGTAAGTGTCTGTGGATGAGGGGGGTGCAGGGCTGCTGGGGGGGTCACACATTGTAGCAGCCCTGCACTGCCCTCAAGTACTGATTGCCACTGACCTGTGGGTTCCCAATGTCAGCTCCCTGGTTCCCCTGTGCTCCCTCTGTGAGCTCCCTTTGCCATCTGTGTCTGCTGTGTGTGCTCCCCTGTGTGCCCTCTGTGCCCACTGTGTGTTCTCCTTGTGCTCATTGCATGTGCCCCCTGTGCCTGCTGTGTGCGCTCCCTGCGCCCGCTGTGTGCCCTCTGTCTGCGCCCCCTGTGCCTGTGCCCTCTATGCGCATTCCCTGTGCCCTCTGTATGCGCTCCCTGTGTCCTCTGTGTGCGCTCCGTGTCCCCTGCGTGTGCTCCCTGTGTGCGCTCCCTGTGCCCTGTGCGCCGCTGTGTCCTCTGTGCGCGTGCCCTGTGCCCTCTGTGCGCGCGCCCTGTGCCTCTGTGCGTGCGCCCTGTGCCCTCTGTGCCGCGCGCCCTGTGCCCTCCCTGTGCCCTCTGTGTGCGCTCCCCTGTGCCCTTTTGTGTGCTCCCTGTGCCCTCTGTGCGCATTCCTGTTGCCCTCTGTGCGCATTCCCTGTGCCCATTCCCTGTGCCCTCTGTGTGCGCTCCCTGTGCGCACTCCCTGTGCCCTGCGTGTGTGCTCCCTGTGCCCTCTTTGTGTGCTCCCTGTGCCCTCTTTGTGTGCTCCCTGTGCGGCTCTGTGTGTGCTCCCTGTGCCCACCGTGCGCGCTCCGTGCCCTCTGTCTGCGCTCCTTGTGCCCTGCGTGTGTGCTCCCTGTGCCCACCGTGCGGCGCTGCCCTGTGCCCTCTGTCTGCGCTCCCTGTGCCCTCTGTCTGCACTCCCTGTGCCCTCTGTCTGCGCTCCCTGTGCCCTCTGTCTGCGCTCCCTGTGCCCTCTGTCTGCGCTCCCTGTGCCCTCTGTCTGCGCTCCCTGTGCGTGTCCCCTGTGTGTGCTCCCTGTGCCCTCTATGTGCGCTCCCTGTGTCCTCTGTGCGTGTTCCCTGTGCCCTCTATATGCGCTCCCTCTGCCCTCTGTGCATGTTCCCTGTGCCCTCTGTGCATGTTCCTGTGCGCGTTCCCTGTGCCCTCTGTGCGCGCTCCCTGTGCCCTCTGTGCGTGCTCCCTGTGCCCTCTGTGCGCGCTCCCTGTGCCCCTCTGTGCGCGCTCCCTGTGCCCTCTGTGCGCGCTCCCTGTGCCCTCTGTGTGCGCTCCCTGTGCCCTTTTGTGCGCTCCCTGTGCCCTTTTGTGCGCTCCCTGTGGTCCCGTGTGCGCATTCCCTGTGCCCTCCGTGTGCGCTCCCTGTGCCCTCCGTGTGCGCTCCCTGTGCCCTCTGTCTGTGCTCCCTGTGCCCTCTGTCTGTGCTCCCTGTGCCCTCTGTCTGTGCTCCCTGTGCCCTCTGTCTGTGCTCCCTGTGCGCACTCACTGTGTCCCCTGTGCGTGCTCCCTGTGCCCTCTATGTGCGCTCCCTCTGCCCTCTGTGCATGTTCCCTGTGCCCTCTGTGCATGTTCCCTGTGCGCGCTCCCTGTGCCCTCTGTGCGTGTTCCCTGTGCCCTCTGTGTGTGTGCCATGTGTGAGCTGTGTGTGCTATCTGTGTTCCCTTTATGTGAGTTCCCTGTGTCCCGTGGGCTCTGTGTGACTCTAGTATGAGTTAGATCTGCAGCACTTTTAGGACACCACCAAACTGCGTGCTTGTGTGGTGCTTGTGACGTGGCCGTGGCTGTCTGGGCCATAGAGAGCTTTGTTTAGGTGGTCTGCATTGTTATTGGGGGAAGGGCAGTGTTGGTGTATAGATTAAGAATCTGAGGCCCAAATTAGCAGTGTCTTTTTTTTTTTCAGTACTGGGGGGGGGGGGGGAGCAGACCAGGGCTGCTAATAAAGGTATCTGTAAAGCTATGTCACACATTGTGGCCGTATCACAGCGACTTCCCCCGTAGCAGTGTCAACCACAGATCCCCCGTAGCAGTGTCAATCACAGATCGCCCATAACAGTGTCAATCACAGATCCGAAATAAAAGTGTGTCATCCACAGATCCCCCCCATAACAGTGTCATCCACAGAATCAAAAATAAGAATGGGATATTCAGGTAGAGACAAATGGTGCGGGCCAAAAAGATATAATATTGATGATAGTATATTAAGCTCTTGAAAATGGCTCTGCCCTTTTCACATACTGGTTATATTATCACATCTCACAATCCTCCGACAATTGCATACATTTTAAATATATCATGTGCTATAATTTATACTACAGTCAGTTACTTAGGTTACTTTCACATTAGCGTTAATATTTTCCGGTACTGAGATCCTTCATAGGGTCTCAATACCGGAAAAAAACACTTCAGTTTTGTCCCCATTCATTGTCATGCATTTCATTCCGTTCTCATACTGGAGAGCAAACCGCAGCATGCTGCGGTTTGCTTTCCGTCCTGGGATGCGGAGCAAGACTGATCCGTCATGACCCACAATGCAAGTCAATAGGGACGGATCTGTTTTCTCTGACACAATAGAAAACGGATCCGTCCCCCATTGACTTTCAATGGAGTTCATGACTAGAGATGAGCGAGTAGTGTTCGATCGAGCCGGTATTCGATCGAA
>ONZH01031126.1:0-27081 GCA_900303285.1 Rhinella marina
TATATAAATACTAAAAAGTATAAACCTGAAGGTGTCGGCCCCTTGCAGAGTAATGAGGGGGGAGTAGCAGAGAGCGATGAGGAGAAAGCGAAGCTGCTAAATAACTTTTTCTCCACTGTATTCACTGAGGAAAATAAAATGTCAGATGAAATGCAGGGTATAAAAGTAAATTCCCCTTTAAAAGTGTCCTCTCTGACCCAGGAAGAGGTGCAGCAACGTCTTAAAAATATTAAAATAGACAAATCACCAGGACCGGATGGCATACACCCCCGTATCCTAGAGAATTAAGTAATGTCATCGACAGACCCTTATTTCTGATATTTAAGGACTCTATACTGACGGGGAGTGTTCCACAGGATTGGCGCATAGCAAATGTGGTGCCAATATTCAAAAAGGGTCCAAAAACAGAGCCTGGAAACTATAGGCCGGTAAGTTTAACTTCTGTTGTGGGCAAACTGTTTGAAGGTTTTCTGAGAGATGCTATCTTGGAGTACCTCAATGAAAATAAGCAAATAACTCCATATCAGCATGGCTTCATGAGGGATCGGTCATGTCAAACCAATTTAATCAGTTTCTATGAGGAGGTAAGTTCTAGACTTGACCGCGGCGACTCAATGGATGTCGTATATTTGGACTTCTCCAAAGCGTTTGACACTGTACCACATAAAAGGTTAGTATACAAAATGAGAATGCTTGGCCTGGGAGAAAATGTCTGTATGTGGGTAAGTAACTGGCTTAGTGATAGAAAACAGAGGGTGGTTATTAACGGTACATACTCAGATTGGGTCACTGTCACTAGTGGGGGTACCACAGGGGTCTGTATTGGGTCCTATTCTCTTCAATATTTTATTAATGATCTTGTAGAAAGCTTGCACAGTAAAATATCAATTTTTGCAGATGACACTAAACTGTGTAAAGTAATTAACACAGAAGAGGACAGTGCACTGCTACAGCAGGATCTGGATAGACTGGAGGCTTGGGCAGAAAAGTGGCAGATGAGGTTTAACACTGACAAATGTAAGGTTATGCATATGGGAAGGAATAATGCAAGTCACCAGTACATACTAAATGGTAAAGCATTGGGTAACTCTGACATGGAAAAGGACCTAGGAATTTTAGTGAACAGCAAACTAAGCTGCAGAAACCAGTGTCAGACAGCTGCTGCCAAGGCCAATAAGATAATGGGTTGCATCAAAAGAGGCATAGATGCCCGTGATGAGAACATAGTCCTGCCACTTTACAAATCACTAGTCAGACCACATATGGAGTACTGTGTACAGTTCTGGGCTCCTGTGAACAAGGCAGACATAGCAGAGCTGGAGAGGGTTCAGAGGAGGGCAACTAAAGTAATAACTGGAATGGGTGGACTACAGTACCCAGAAAGATTATCAAAATTAGGGTTATTCACTTTAGAAAAAGACGACTGAGGGGAGATCTAATAACTATGTATAAATATATCAGAGGTCAGTACAGAGATCTCTCCCATCATCTATTTATCCCGAGGACAGTGACCATGACGAGGGGACATCCTCTGCGTCTGGAGGAAAGAAGGTTTGTACATAAACATAGAAGAGGATTCTTTACGGTAAGAGCAGTGAGACTATGGAACTCTCTGCCTGAGGAGGTGGTGATGGTAAGTTCACTAAGAGAGTTCAAGAAGGGCCTGGATGTATTTCTGGAGGGTAATAATATTGCAGGTTATAGTTACTAGAGAGGGGTCGTTGATCCAGGGAGTTATTCTGATTGCCTGACTGGAGTCGGGAAGGAATTTTTCCCCCTAAAGTGAGGAAAATTGGCTTCTACCTCACAGGGTTTTTTGCCTTCCCCTGGATCAACTTGTAGGAAAACAGGCTGAACTGGATGGACAGATGTCTTTTTTCGGCCTTACAAACTATGTTACTATGTTACCTCCACAGCAGCTAGAGTGCCCACTGTCTTCACCCCAGAAAGCCAGACCTCACCGGCCATTCCCCCAAACGTGAAACAGCGCCCCCAGTTCCCATGAAGACACACCAGTAAACATGAGGCCAAGCCCCCCAGGCTCCGTGAAGACACGGAGGAGAAGCTGTCTGAGTGTGAGCTACTGAAAGGGTGGACATTCCTGTGTCTGTCCAGGCACTGCGTCGGACGGAGAACAGGTAGCCAGAAAACTGGACTGTCCAGCCTAAAGCTGGACATCTGGCCACCCTAGCATCAGCCTGGCCCTAGGGTGGCCAGAGGTCTTATTTTAGGCTGGACAGTCTGGCTTTTAGACTCCCTGTCCTCTGTTATGCTCAGGGCCTGGATGAACACAGGGATGTCCTTTTGAACAGCTCACTCTCAGCAGCAGCACTGTGCAGTCTGAGCAATGAGCTGCAGGGAGAATGTCACCCTCCCCCCACCCCTGCAGCTGACAGAAGGTGATTTTTACCTATATTTTTAATCCCGGTCAAATGCGGCATGGAAGGGGCGTGGCCTGACTGAGTCAGGGGCGTGACTTAGTGGGATCTGGGGGTGGTGCTTTTAAGTCTTTTTTTGACAGTGGCCTGAATTACAGGTCGATGCCATAGTAATTTAGGAGGAAGGTGGGTAGCAGTGGAAGAAAACATCTTTTATTACTACTGTACGGTAAATATGTGAAATTTACATTATATGAGGTAATGATTGATGATGAGTTAGTCTAAAACATAAGTTATAGTTATGGTAACTGGAATACCCCTTTACCATTGTCATCCACAGTGCTCTGCCTGCAGACCTACACCAGTGAACTGGCTAGGTTGTCATAGAAACCTGGTGTGTGCCTGTGAGCTTCTATTGGCTGATAAGGTTCATGTGACCAGGCTACTATTGGCTAATGCATTTTTTGGGGAATATCTCAGGAACGGTACGTCCTGGAGAGCTGAAAACTTTTCTAAAACCTTCCTGGACACCTGATGTACATGTGTGCCAAATTTTGTGGCTGCAGCGGTGCGGATTCCTTTAGCGGACATACACACACACACACACATACACTCAGCTTTATATAATATATATATATATATATATATATATTAATATTAGAGATTAGCAAAGCGATTTGACGATTCGTTGATTCATATCGAATCTTGGGATTTTTTAGCTGTGAAGCAAATCCAAATTTCCTTGGATTCGCTTCGTATTATTCGTCAACGTACGCAAAATTGTACGTGCTAACTATACATACGATACGTATAAACCATACGAAACGTACGCATTATGCGTGAGCGGGACAAGTTCGCAAGAGCAGGAAAGTAAAGATACGCCCCCCATCCGAACTGGAAAAAACCAGCCCACCAGGGATCTAACTATTTGCATGTATAGAGAGTGAAGACTCCTCCCTCAGTACTCCACTCTCCTCTGAGTCAAGCAGTCTGAACCAGTTTAGACCAGTGCTGACTGCTGACCTGGAAGCAAGCAAGATGGCAAGCATGGCTCTAAAAAAGAAGCGTGACCTGCTGTAGCCCAACTGGAATAAGATGTGTTTTGGGGACGAGTTTCCAGAATCACCTCCCGCTACAGACATCAGGGCGTCACAGGTTAAACTGTGCCAGAGAAACCCAGCTTCAGTGCCTGCCTGGCCATCATCATCATCATCAACTGAAGCTGCGACTAGTGAGACAGCTGGAGCATCTGCTGGTGTTCGCGTGGCTGGAAGATCCGCTCTGTCTTGTTCAGCGGAAATGGCTGGAGCGTCCACTTCACCGCCCAGGAGGAGTTCAAGCCAGAACCCCATTGTTCCGGCATCTGTGACGGCCCGTGCACAGACCCCCTGGGAGTATAAAACCGCGGTGGAGGAATGGGTAATACAAGTTCTTGACCACCCTAGGCCGGGAGATCCTTCACTAGAACTAAGGAAGGGAACTGTGCTGTGGTTTTCAGTGGGGCGAGGGTCTGGCTTCGTGCAGGATGACGACTCTGGGAAGGAGTATTTCGTGGGCCGCCGGTCGGTGAAACGGCCATACCTGCCGCAAGCTCGTCACAACTTGTATGTGGGGGATCAGGTGGAGTACACCCCCATGGAGTCCGTGAAAGGGCCATTTGCAACCGGGGTTACCCTCCTTTCCAAGCCCCTGGTGCCTTCAAGTGACGCAGAAGTGTGGCCAGATGAACCACCAGGTCCAGGATGCTTGAGCTGCCTGCAGGAATTCCCAGATGGCGTCCTCCGGTTCTGTGAAAAGCCTCAGCCTCAGCCGGAGCCTCTGATTCCAGGACTGCCAACACCACCACCACCACCACCACAGTCCTTACAGCTGGGTCAGCTGACCATGTCATCCTTCACCTTTCAGTCAACGGTCATCAACCAATACTACCAGCTGCCATGGAAGGTGAAGCCAGCAGCAGCTGGGGAAGCTGGGTCGTCTTCCCTGGATCATGCAACCTTTCCGGAACCGCTGCAGCCGGAAGTTCTTCTTACCACAGCTGTCCCGGCAGGAGGATCCGGAAAAGCTGAAGTGTCTGTAGCACTCGCCAGCGTGACCATCACCCGGACCCGGTCAAGTCCGAATTCTGGAAGAAGAGGGCACTGGAGTTCTACTACGGCAGCGAGCGTGGCCTACAAGAGGCAGGAGCGTCATCTTATGACTTTTAGCACCAGCTCGAGTGAGGAGGATTTCAAGTCCCTCATCTGAGGAACCAACTACTGGCTGGCTGCTGTCCAGGACACTGCTGGAGGAGTCAGGAGGACCTATGGGAGCCACACCATGGACTGCACCTGACGGGTGAGATGCTAGTTGGCTGTAGTTTTTGTTTAGTTTATGTTGCCCCCGTTTGACTCTCACCCAGCTATCAGGACTCCCCCATTCTTCAGAAAATTTTCCTTTTTACCCCCTTCTCAGTTTATTTGGGAACCACTTTTGCAAAAACGGTTCTCTATTTGCTGCTATTTATTATCCGTGTGGAATAGACATGACATATCTGTTTGGATTACAATTATACCTCACGTGGATTACAATTGAATTTTGGAATATTTGTTCCAGACAGACTGTTTTATCATTGCCAAGCCAACTAGGAGCCATAAGGAGAGACTCAAACGTATATCTGAGCCTCTTATGCTTGCAAATGTGAAATTGATTGCACTAAAATGTTTGCATACTTATGTGTTTGCTGTATTTTAGCTACACTGTTTTTAATGGTACAGCACTTTAGCCCATTGTGTGTATTCTTTTTCTGGTACTGCAATGTGTCTTATTAATGCACTTATTGTACAGTGTTTTTAGTAAATTATTAACTTATTGAAAGCTAACCGCAGGGAGCACCTTATTTTTGTAGTTCATATAGTCTTCCTCTAAAGACTGTAGGCCGCGGCCTAGCCTCGTGCGTATGACGCTAATGCTTACATGTTGCGTACTTTTACATACTCTGACTGTACTACGTAATTTACGCAGGAATGTTCGGAAAACAACAATTGTTTTTTTACGTAGATTCGACCGAATAAGTTCCTGCGAGTACAAATCTTGTCAGATATTCGGCGAATATTCGGCGAATAAAAATTTTAATGATTCGCTCATCTCTTATATATATATATATATATATATATAGTCAATTTGAAAAGTCTTCAGTCACATTTGTTGTGTTACTACCTTGTATTAGAATAAAAGTAAGTTTACTTTTTTACCCATCTTTCTGTACTCAATACCCCATAATGAAAACATGAAAATAGAATGTTTTACATCTTTGCTAATTTTTGTTAATTTATTGAGAAAGGAAAACTAAAATATTTAATTGACATAGGTATCCAGACCTTTTACTCAGAACATAGTTGAAGCACCTTTGGCAGCAATTACAACCTACAGTCTTCTTGGGTACGGTGTTATAAGGTTTGCACATCAGGATTTGGCAATTTTCTACCATTCTTCTCTGTACTGTAGATCTTCTAAAGCTCTTTCAGGTTGGATTAGGGCCATCAGTCGACAGCTATTTTCAGGTCATTGTCCTGTTGGAAGGTAAACCTTTGGCTCAATCTGAGGCCCAGACCACACTGGATCAAGTTGTCATTAAGGATATCTCTGTATTAGGAATACTTTTCTCCGTTCAGCTTTCCCTCAACTCTGACCAGTCTCACTGTACCAGCATCTAACCACTACCATGCTTCACTGTAAGGATGGTATTGGGCAGTGCCTGGTTTCATCCAAGCATGATGCTTAGAAATTAGTCTGAGAGTCCCTTTGTTTTATTTTTGTGTTTTAAATGTTCATTAGTTTTTTTTACTAAAAATGCTTCGTTCTGTTCACTCAGCCATAAATCCCAGACTGGTGGAATGCTACAGGGATAGTTGGCCTTCTGGAAGTTTCTCCCATCTGCACACAGGATGTCTGGCGATCAGTCAGAATGATCATTGGGTTCTTGGTCACCTCTTTTACCAAGGTCTTCTTTCCCTGATTACTTTGGTGGGGCATACAGCTTTAGGAAGAGACATGGTTGTTACAAACTTCTTCCATTTCAGAATTATGTCGGCCACTGTGCTCTTGGGAACTTTTGGTGCAGCAGAAATTTGTACCCTTCTTCACATCTGTACCTCCACACAACCCCGTCTGTGGGCTCTTCAGGCAGTTATTTGCTTCTAATGGCTTTTTATTTGCTCTAATGTGCATTGTCAGCTGTGAGACCTAATATAGACAGGGGTATGCCTTTCCAAATGGTATCCAATCAGCTAATTTTACTATACTGTATGTGAACTCCAATCAAGGTGTAGAAACATCTCAAATATGATCAAGATTTAAATTCCAAGTATAATAGAAAATGGTCTGAATTTACTTTTTCCTTTTAAATAATTTTGTGACCATTTCTAAAATTCTGTTTTTATTTTTTTTTATTAAGGGGGAATGAATGACTAGTGATTTGTAAAGTGGCAGGACTATGTTCTCATCACGGGCAGTGTAGAATGGAGGGAAACTTGATTTTGTTTTATTTTAGCAAAAGGCGTAACACAACAAAACATGAGAAAAATGAAAGGGTCTGAAGACTTCCCAAAAGCACTATAGATCGATAGATAGTTAGATAGATAGATAACAAATGCAAGGTTGTATAACTGTCCTCACTATATGTAGTCACTAGAGAAATTCTATTATGATTCCTCTTCTGTTGCTTTTTGTCCTTAATCAATATTTATGATTAAGGACAAAAAGCAACAGAAGAGAATTCATAATAGAATTCCTCTAGTGACTACATTTAGTGAGGACAGTTATAAAATAAAAGATATTATCAATAATCACTGGTCCATTCTAAAAAGTGGTCTCAGTGAAATTGATGAATTTAGAACAGCACCACTTATGTCCTATAAAAGACCGACAAATCTACGGGATAAATTAGTCCATGCGGACATAGGTTCACAGAAGACTTCTAGACAAACATTATTACGCCCACAAAAAATGGGTTGTTTTGCGTGTTTAAATTGCATCAATTGCAAATATTTAAATAGAGGTAGCACTTTTACACATCCTATCACTTTTGTGGCACATAAGATTAGTTTTTTTCTAACATGTGATTCTACCTTTGTTATTTATGTTTTATGGTGCCCATGCAAATTGTTATATGTGGGAGAGACGACGTTGGATTTTAAAACCCGTGTAAACCATCATAGATATACGATTCGTAAAAAATGCATGGATTTGCCAGTGTCAAAGCACTTTACTGAACAGGGACACAGGGAGGGTGATCTAAAATGTATGTTGATAGATCACGTTCCAATTTCCCGTAAAGGAGGTAATAGAGTAATACTTCTGAAAAAACGTGAGATTCATTGGATTATGAAGTTAAACACTGAGACCAAATAGTCTCAATGTGGATTTCAAACCTTGGGCTTGCATTTAATCCTCTGTTGTTAACAATTATGTGCTCAGCATTGATTGAGAAAAATATTGGTGCTCATCAATAAGAAAAAAAAATTTCTTCTATTGTTCTACAATAATGTATTTTTTTAAGGAAATGATTCTTCTTTTTCTACAGATTTCATTTATTGGAGATGCACGAACTATGGTATACCAGCATGGACCTCAGGATGTCATATATACAGTTTCACGATTGATTTATGATATTTGGGTGTTGAATGTATCAGGGGGTGATTCAAGTTCAACATGATGTATTAGTTAAGTGACTTTACGTGTTTTTTTATAGGACATACCAATATACATGAATACACTGTGATGTTGTCCAATCACAATGTATGGTAACTGGTTATCTGGACATAGATGTCCCACTATCATTTTTTGCTCACATATGCAATGGGGCAATGAGAAGACTTGATCCACATAAAGTGTTACTGGATTAAGGGATATACTTGAGTAATAATGTGCGAATAAAAGTGGCACCTTTGTGCCATCTAGAGGTTATCCGCCCCTTTACATTCACAATCCAATATATGACAATGAGAAGGAATTAATATACATAATTTACTTTCACTATGGCAACTTTCTGTTCTGATGCTGTTGATATTGCGGTATATTAGTGCAATTGCAGTAAAGTGATCCAACTTGTTTGATTTCCCGATCATGTGACCAGAAGATCCAGATCACATGTGCGTTCCACCATGCAGTTCATTGAATTATGACGCATGCGCAATACATTGTATACAACGCTGAGATCTTTTGGAGACATGAGGTCCACTCTGGTCAGTGCAATCTCCACTTCTTATGTTTTTAATTATGTAGATTAATTTCACTTGTGCACTTACACGTGTTTTAAACTTGGAATTAAGGTACACTTATATAAAATCATGAATTATTTGGTTTTAATCATATTTGCACTATTATTTTTGTTTTTATTATGTGCACTATACTGTTTATATTTATTGAATTAATTTTGATATATTGTAACTGTATTATTTTATATATATTTTTGACATATGTTCTTTAATTGATTAATTTTTACTAATAATTATGTGGCTTACAAATATGCATTGAGCACCAGCTGTAAATTGATACTGCTTGAGAAAAGTCCCATTGAGTGGACTGAAACGTCGCAATTGGGTGAATAACACCTTTAATTCACTACTTCTGAGTGCCTTGGAATTATTAGATAGATAGATAGATAGATAGATAGATAGATAGATAGATAGATAGATAGATAGATAGATACTTTTGTAACTGGAAAAAAACAAAGCTACAATCTGGTTGGTTGATCTAGGTCACTGCTCTACTTTTTGTCAATTCTAATTTTTGCAAATGAGGCCACACATAGTGATAGCTGACTGACCTGATAATATGAATAAGCATATTAAAAGTGATTTTGGATTCTGCTACAATTTCAGTGACAATTCCTTGGATTCTGGTTCAAAGAACATAAGCTTAAATTCAATGGTGGATTCCTGAAAACTGTTCTAATGGGCCCCTTTTATCTTCTGAAGTTCGGCATGTTATCCTAAAAAGACCCTGTGAGGTAGAAGCCAACTTTCCCCACTTTAGGGGAAAAAAATTCCTTCCCGACTCCAATCAGGCAGTCAGAATAACTCCCTGGATCAACGACCCCTCTCTAGTAACTATTACCTATAATATTATTACACTCCAGAAATATATCCAGGCCCCTCTTGAACTCTTTAATGAACTTACCATCACCACCTCTGTTCTGACACCCTCAATCCGCCTGTGTGAACTAGTTGTCAGACAGCTAAACACTTTCCTATCAATTCATTGAGCTGGACGCAGGGGGGTCCTTTTCAACTTTTATTAATAGGATCAGTGTAAAACTACAAGAAAATAACAGTATTCAGTACAAAGTATACAGCATATCTCAGTACATAACATTATTTAGATACATGGATTATATAGCATAGTGAATGGAATAGACAGCTGCAAGACAGAAGAGATAGCTCTAAAGACATGAGCACTAGAAAGCTATTAGTGACAATACAGGGAATTATAGTAACTCACTGACTGTGCTATGATGAGAAAAACAACAGATGAACTAACTGTCTAATGCAGGGACATAGTGTGACTGCCATGCATGAGGAAAGATGGCTGCTGAAGAGGAAGGGGGCCGGGCTAAAACAAGGCATGATGGGAACTACGGGAGCCTAAAGGGAAAATGTTAGTCTGCATAGAAACATGAGGCAGAATAAATGAGGCTGCAATACAAGAACATGTCAACAGGTGGAGCTGCTGGATAACTAATTAGATATATTGCTGAGAAGGCATAACAACCTCCTCAGGCAGAGAGTTCCATAGTTTTACTGCTCTTACCGTAAAGAATCCTTTATGTTTGTGTACAAACCTTCTTTCTTCCAGACACAGAGGATGTCCCCTCATCACAGTCCTGGGGATAAATAGATGATGGGAGAGATCTCTGTACTAACCCCTGATATACAGTGGGAAAAAAAGTATTTCGTCAGCCACCAATTGTGCAAGTTCTCCGACTTAAAAAGATGAGAGAGGCCTATAATTAACATCATAGGTAGACCTCAACTATGAGAGACAAAATGAGAAAACAAATCCAGAAAATCACATTGTCTGATTTTTAAAGAATTTATTTGCAAATTATGGTGGAAAATAAGTATTTAGTCACCTACAAAAAAAGCAAGATTTCTGGCTCTCACAGACCTATAACTTCTTCTTTAAGAGGCTCCAATGTCCTCCACTCATTACCTGTAGTAATGGCACCTGTTTGAACTTATCAGTATAAAAGACACCTGTCCACAAACAGTCACACTCCAAACTCCACTATGGTGAAGACCAAAGAGCTGTCGAAGGACACCAGAAACAAAATTGTAGCCCTGCACCAGGCTGGGAAGACTGAATCTGCAATAGGTAAGCAGCTTGGTGTGAAGAAATCAACTGCGGGAGCAATAATTAGAAAATGGAAGACATACAAGACCACTAATAATCTCCCTTGATCAGGGGCTCCACGCAAGATCTCACCCCATGGGGTCAAAATGATCACAAGAACTGAGCAAAAATCCCAGAACCACACAGCGGGACCTAGTGAATGACCTGCAGAAAGCTGGGACCAACATAACAAAGGCTACTGTCAGTAACATACTACGCCGCCAGGGACTCAGATCCTGCAGTGCCAGACGTGCCCCCCACTTAAGCCAGTACATATCTGGGCCAATCTGAAGTTTGCTAGAGAGCATTTGGATGTTCCAGAAGAGTATTGGGAGAATGTCATATGGTCAGATGAAACCAAAGTAGAACTGTTTGGTAGAAACACAACTCATCGTGTTTGGAGGAGAGTGAATGCTGAGTTGCATCCAAAGAATATCATACCTACTGTGAAGCATGGGGTGACAACATCATGCTTTGGGACTGTTTCTCTGCAAAGGGACCAGGACGACTGATCTGTGTACATGAAAGAATGAATGGGGCCGTGTATCGTGAGATATTGAGTGCAAACCTCCTTCCATCAGCAAGGGCATTGAAGATGAAACGTGGCTGGGTCTTTCAGCATGACAATGATCCCAAGCACACCGCCAGGGCAACGAAGGAGTGGCTTCATAAGAAGCATTTCAAGGTCCTGGAGTGGCCTAGCCAGTCTCAGATCTCAACCCCATAGTAAACCTTTGGAGGGAGTTGAAAGTCCGTGTTGCCCAGCGACAGTCCCAAAACATCACTGCTCTAGAGGAGATCTGTATGGAGGAATGGGCCAACATACCAGCAACAGTGTGTGCCAACCTTGGTAAGACAGAAAAAGTTTGACCTCTGTCATTGCCAGCAAAGGTTATAAAACTAAGTATTGAGATGAACTTTTGTTATTGACCAAATACTTATTTTCCACCATAATTTGCAAATAAATTCTTTAAAAATCAGATTTTCTGGATTTGTTTTCTCATTCTGTCTCATAGTTGAGATCTACCTATGATGTCAATTATAGGCCTCTCTCATCTTTTTAAGTGGGAGAACTTGCGCAATTGGTGGCTGACTCAATTTTTTTTCCCCCACTGTATTTAGACATAGTTATTAGATCACCCCTCAATCTTCTTTTTTCTAAAGTGAATAACCTTAATTTTGATAATCTTTCAGGGTACTGTAGTCCACCCATTCCAGTTATTACTTTAGTTGCCCTCCTCTGAACCCTCTTCAGCTCTGCTATGTCTGCCTTGTTCACAGGAGTCCAGCACTGTACACAGTACTCCATGTGTTGTCTGACTAGTGATTTGTAAAGTGGCAGGACTATGTTCTCATCATGGGCAGTGTAGAATTGTGGGAAACTTGATTTTTTTTTTATTTTAGCAAAAGGCGTAACACAACAAAACAAGACTTCCCAAAACACGATAGATAGATAGATAGATAGATAGATAGATAGATAGATAGATAGATAGATAGGTAGATACTTTTGTAACTGGAAAAAAACAAAGCTGCAATCTGGTTGGTTGATCTAGGTCACTGCTTTACTTTTTGTCAATTCTAATTTTTGCAAATGAGGCCACACAGTGATAGCTGACTGACCTGATAATATGAATAAGCATATTAAAAGTGATTTTGGATTCTGCTACAATTTCAGTGTTTAATTCCTTGGATTCTGGTTCAAAGAACATAAGCTTAAATTCAATTTTTAATTTGTTGTACCATTTCTTTTGTTCTGAAACAAATTAATTTAACATTCTTGGGTGTGTACATAATAGTAAAAACATGGGTGACATAATGAAAACAAATTAACTTTTTACAAGTGAAATGTGCAACTCTTGTTTGAGAGGTGGTTTTACTTTTCTTCACGCAGCACTGATCTGTGGATTAAAACACATGATCCCAAGTAAAATTAAAAGGAGCCTTACGTGTTTTATTGTTCATACTTGCTTGACATTAATTATATAGCTGAGTTCTTGAAAGCACTTCACAATACACTTATTAACACTATTTGTAGACTCTTCTGGAACGTTTATAGGAGACCTATCACCTGGGTTGGGTTTGGGTTTTATTAAAAAAAAAAAATATTAGGAACCTTAAAAAGAATTAACTCTTTAAACATACGTCACTTAAAAATGTAAAAAAAAATAAAAATGTCTAACATTAATTATTTTTTTTTAGATAAAACCCAGGTCATAGGTCTTTAAAATTAAGGAATTTTGTAGAACAGTGTATAATTAACACTTTCTAACCCTGGCCAGTTTTCACCTTCCTGCCTAGGCCATTATTGCAAATCTGACGTGTCACTATGGTAGTGACTTTGAAACACTTTTACTTATCCAGTCCATTCTGAGATTGTTTTCTTGTTACACATTGTACTTAATGACACTGGTATATTTGATTCAATATATTTTTCCTTAATTTATAAAAAAAAATCCCAAATTTACAAAAAAATTGGAAAGATTTACAATTTTCTAAATTTGAATTTCTCTACTTTTAAGACAGATAATAATGCCTCATAAAATAGTTATCAGTCATCATTCCCCATATGTCTTTATTACTTACGCTTGCATCATTTTGTAAATGTCATTTTATTTTTTTAGGAAGTTAGAAAGCTTAGAAGTTTAGAAGCCATTTTTCAAATTGTCAACAAAATTTCCAAAACCATTTTTTAAGCACCAATTAAAATATAAAGTGATTTTGAGGGGCTAACGTAATGGAAACCACCCATAAATGACCCTATTTTAGAAAATACACCCTCAAATTATTCAAAACTGATGTTACAAACTTTGTTAACCCTTCAAAATTTCATTTTTTAAACAGATTTTTCATGTTAATCAATTTTTTTCTTGCAACACAGCAAGGGGAGGGAGTGCACACATGGTAAATAGAGCCTGTTTGGCGTGCCGCGCGTCATTAGAGCCCTAACCCCTGACGAAGCCACAGCTAGTGGTGAAACATGTCGGGTGGGCTAATGTGTGCAATATTTTAGGCAAACTGGCTATAATGTTCGAGTGTATGTGAATGTATGTATGTGGTGTATGGAGTAAATATCTGCATTGAATATATCGATTAAAGCCTCCTTAGATGACTCACTAGTGAGTGGTAATTACAATTGCCTGTGAGATCTAGAGAGAGAGAGACAGATTGTACCCTCTTTAGTGAATAACCAGATACAATTATATCAGAGCAAAAACCACTCCTATCACTAGAGGTTTATTGCTAATGTGAACTGTATGAATTGAATACAGCATCACAAGTTGATTTTCGACCCTTAGCGGTCTAATCCCCTCCTGCAACCTGATAACCAAACACTGATAGTCACTGGTGATTAGTTCGTATGGTTCCACACCATATAAACCTTATTGCAGGAAGATCCCCATCTCTTGAGGGACAAGCACTTGTAAAGTGATGTAGATATTATTGGCTACACAAATTGCCAACCTGTAAAGGGGTGGAGAGGTACTATGAGGCCACTGAGCAGGATACAGTGGAGGACACTGTTAAAGGAGAACTGTCGTCAAAAATTAGAAATATATCTAAAATGTTAAAACATGCAATGTAAGTTTTAGAATTTTTTGTGCTTATAATTTTTTTTTTACCATTAAAGGAAATATTTAAAAAATTCATAATAATTGTGTAGAACTTCCTATGTTGACCAGCAGGGGGAGCACAACTGAAACGTTGAGTGTAGGGAAGCCGTCTGTAGCCCAGTGCTGTAAACTGTTATCTGGCTATTCACACCTCCTGTGACATCACGCTGCTCTTACTTGCTTATCTGATAACAAGAGATTGTCTTCCACAATACAGTGTCCAGCGGCCATCTTGTTGTGGTCTGCACTGTGATAGCATAGGAGGCACAGTCAGCAATGTTATTTCCAATTGTGATGCTGATTATGCCTCCACCACAGGGATTTTCTCCACTGACAGGTAGCAGAGTTAGGGTGGTAGTGCATGACTGAGTTTGATCTGACATCACTGTATTTATTATCCCTGTACGGTGACATCACTGTATTTATTATCCCTGTACTGTGACATCAATGTTTATTATCCCTGTACTGTGACACTGTTTATTATCCCTGTACTGTGACATCACTGTATTTATTATCCCAGTACGGTGACATCACTGTATTTATTATTAGTGTTGAGCGAGCTGCTGGACGGGAGGAATCACTACAAAGTAGAAGCCTGGGGAGGTAAGTGGTCTGTGGTTGTTTGTTTTCTATTTTTCAGGATCATGAATGCTGAGGACTACGTCGGATTCGTGGATTACGTCGGACCAGCTTTTTTATTTTTTAAATAAAATGGTTAAACAGGGGTCTGGGGGAGTATTTATTTCAATAAAATATTTTATAAGTGTGTGGGTTTTTTTTTTATAACACTGCAGTTTTAGTAATCATGGCTTTTTTAAAATTATTTACTTATTTTTTTAAAAAAATGGCGTGGGGTCCCCCCCCCCTTTTTTCCTTCTCCAGCCAGATACAACCAGCAGCGGCAGCCTGGCACTACCAGGGTGGGAAGGGACATGGTTATTGGCTCTTCCCAGCCTAATGGTACCAGCCTGCAGCCGCCCCAGAACCGAACCCTCAATTTAAAAGGTCCGGTCCTGCGGGTACCTGGCTCTTCCCAACACCCCTGGTGGCGGTGGGTGCCGGGGTAATAGATGTTGGGGTTAGTGCCAGTATTAGTAATCAGGACCGTCTGTAGATAGCCGTGATTACTAAAACTGCAATGTTGTAAAAAAAACACACACACGCTTATAAAATAGTTTATTGAAATAAATACTCCCCCAGACCCCTGTTTGACCATTTTATTTAAAAAATAAAAAAGCTGGTCCGACGTAATCCACCGAATCCGACGTAGTTCTCAGCATTCACGATCCTGAAAAAATAGAAAACAAACAAACAAACACAGACCACTTACCTCCTCAGGCTTCTTCTTTGTAGTGATTCCTCCCGTCCAGCAGCTCGCTCAACACTAATAATAAATACAGTGATCTCACAGTACAGGGGTAATAAACACAGTGATGTCACAGTACAGAGATAATACACACAGTGATGTCACAGTACAGGGATAATAAACACAGTGATGTCACAGTACAGGGATAATAAACACAGTGACGTCACAGTACAGGGATAATAAACACAGTGACGTCACAGTACAGGGATAATAAACACAGTGCAGTCTTAACCCCTTCATGACATGACATATTTTTATTTATTTATTTAAGTTTTACACAATATCATTTTTGAAACAAAAAAACTTATGTTTTAGTGTCTCCATTGTCTGAGAGCTGTAGTTTTTTTTTATTTTTTGGGTGATTCGCTCAGGTAGGGGCTCATTTTTTGTGGGAAGAGGTAACAGTTAGATTTGTACTATTTTTAGGGGCATAAGCCTTTTTTATCTACACTTTGATATTACACTTTTTTGATGTAAAGTGACAAAAAATGGCTTTTTTGACCGTTTTTATTTTATTTTTTTTACTGTGTTCACCTGAGGGGTTAACTCATTTGATATTTTTGTACAGCAGGTTGTTACGGACGTGGAGATACCTAACATGTATATTTTTTTAAATTTATTTAAGTTTACACAATAATATCATTTTTGAAAAAAAAAATTATGTTTTAGTGTCTCCATTGTCTGAGAGCTGTAGTTTTTTATATTTTCTTGGGCAATTGTCTCAGGTAGGGGCTCATTTTTTGCGGGACGAGATGACGGTTTGATTGGTACCATTTTTGGGTAAATACACCTTTTTAGTCGCCTGCTATTACATTTTTTGTGAGGCAAGGTGATAAAAAATGGCTGTTTTGACCCTGTTTTTATTTTATTTTTTTTACTGTGTTCACCTGAGGGGTTAACGCATGTGATATTTTTGTAGAGCAGGTTGTTACGGACGTGGAGATACCTAACATGTATAGTTTTTTGTATTTAAGTTTTACACAATAATATCATTTTTGAAAAAAAAAAAAAAATGTTTTAGTGTCTCCATAGTCAAAGAGCTGTAGTATTTTTATTTTTTGGGCAATTGTCTCAGGTAGGGGCTCATTTTTTGAGGGACGAGATGACGGTTTGATTGGTACCATTTTTGGGTAAATACGCCTTTTTGATCGCCTGTTATTACATTTTTTATGAGGCAAGGTGATAAAAAATGGCTGTTTTGGTATAGCTTTTTTTTTTTTTTTGCGTACACCTGGCGGGGTGGACCATGTGATGCTTTTATAGAGCCGGTCGATACGGACGCGGCGATACCTAATATGTGTACTTTTTCTTTTTTTTTTACTTCATTTGGGGAAAAAAGGGTGCTTTTTTTTACTTTTTTTAAAAAAACTTTATTTTTTTACACTTTTTTTAACCTTATTTTTACACTTTTTTTTAACTTTCTTTTTACATTTTTTTAACTTATCAAGACCCATTTGGATCTTGAAGATCCAGTGGGCTTGATGGCTATACAGTGCATTGCAATAGTAATCTATTGCAATGCACTGTATCAGTGCTACACTAAGGCTGATCAGACCCTGAGGGTCTGATCAGCCTTAGGTACATGGCAGCCAGGACGCTTTTGTAAAGCGTACAGTTGCCATGGTAACCATCGTGGCCCGATGACAGAGAGAGGGAGCTCCCTCCCTCTTAACCCCATGGATGCTGCGGGCGGCTTCTGACCGCAGCATCCATGGGGTTAAACAGCTGAAATCGGTGCCAGCACCGATTTCAGCTGTAGCAACAGAGTGTGAGCTGTAATTAGAGCACACTCTCTCTGTAATTAGAGCACACTCTCTGCTCCGATCCTGAGCCGCTGCCATCACGAAAATACAAGCGCAGCAGCGGGCAGAAGGAGGAAACCGAGGGCACTACAAAGAAGGGGGGGGCGCCACTACAACGTTGGGCACTGGGGGAAGGGGAGCGCTATAATTTTCAAAATGATATGAGGGCACAGGGACATCTTACCTGGTTTCAGGCTGCGATCTCCAGAGTGGAGATCGCAGCCTGAAACCGGCATTTTAACACTGAAGCCTCCGATTAGTTAGTCTGCAGAGACTAACCAATCCGAGCGCTTGCCGGCAAGAGACCAATCTGATTGGTCCCTTGCCGGCTTCCCCGAGGTCTCTGCTCTCCGGGAGAGCGGAGACTCCGGGGCTGTGATGGGTGTCCCCTCCGGTGTCATGTTACTGAAGTCTTCAATAACATGGCGCCGGAGGGGGCAGGCTATGTATGTATAAAGCGCCTGCGCTTTACACATACTCAGCGCTCCCATGATTTTTCAATAGGGTCGGCTCCGTCCGCACTGGGAATGGAGCATACGACCGTAAGTCATTTGTCTATGTGTCGTTCAGTGACACATAGACACGTGACTATGAAAATGGCAGCCCCCATAAAGTAAAAAAAATGTTAAATACACAAAACACAATACACATATAATAAACTTAATTATATATATAAAAACTATTTTTAATGTTTTATAACATGTTTTTTTATTTTTTCGCGATAGTGCTCCTTTAAGGGATCAGGGGACTGTGGAAATCACTGTTTAAGGGGCAGTCGCTGTGGAGGTCTCTGCTAAGGGGGGCGGGAATGGTGGAGGTCAGTTAAGAGGACTGTAACCTAGGGGGCGGGCCCCTGTGGAGATCACTGTCAAGAGGGTGGGGTGCTGTGGAACTCACTGTTAAAGGGGCAGGCTGCACTTTATCGGTATAACTGCAAGAAAAAGGGGGTCAGTCAGCACATCTAAATACGCAGGTGCACGCCACCATGGCTAGAAACACATAGAAAAAAATACAATGCAATAGCACTCTGCAAACACAAATAAAGTACAATAATGTCATAATTATCGAAAATATTTTGGTGCTAATGCTACGCTTATTTTGTAAATTTGAGATTCCTGGCAAATACATTTTGTACAAAATTATTTGGGCCCATCTGCCAAATGTCGAGGTGATCTTATGTGACATAATGGCTAACATAAAATTCTGAGAGTGCAGTGCCTTACAGAGCACAATACTCCCCAATATTGAGCTGTTACTTCAACTCTTAGGCCCCATTCACACGACCGTATTGAATGGGGCCGTATTTTTCCGCAAAATTGCGGAATAGATGCGGCCCCATTCACCTTTATGGGGCCGGGAGCCAAGGCACGGAGCTAGCTCCGTGCCGCGGCTCATTTGAAGCATGTCCTATACTTGTTTGTAAGCACGGACAAGTATAGGCATTTTCAATGGGGCCGCCCGGCGTGTGTTCCCAGCGCTGCGGAACACATGCCGGGTGGCCCCTGTATATTTGCGGGTCCGCATTATATATACGTTCGTGTGAATGGACTCTTAAAGGGGGATAGTCACCTATTTTACTGCTATTGCCTATAGCAACATGCTTCCAAATTTCTATATTGCCTTCCATTTACCTAACTAGTTGGGAGGATTCTCAGCAAGATGGCAGAAAAGCTGGGTAACTTTGATTGCAGCGCCATGATGTGAGGCGACAAACACAAAGTGCTCCACGTGGTAAGAGAAATACAGACTGCCAGTGAAAAATCACAGCCCCCAGTGACTTCATCGCGCCCCGCACTGGCCTGTGTAGCAGACACAGCTGAGGCTCCTGCACTGCAATGTGGAGCAGCGCCGATGGAGGAAGGCAGACTCGGAATGGCCCACCGGGGAGCCGGTGGATTCCCTGGTGGGCCCCTTGCCTATACTAGTCAGCGGCAACTTCAGCTGCCTGCTTACAAGCGCTGCTATAATAAACAGCGCAGCATTCACAGTGTAGCAAGCAGCCAGATGATCATAACTGTCATCCAGGCAGGGCCGGCCTTTGGGGTGTGCGACCCATGCGGTTGCACAGGGCGCTTCACTCCCGGCCAGTTAAGGGGGCGCCCTGCCAGAGGGCCCCCTTAATGGCCTGGCCTGCTCCTGTACAGCGTCTTGTGCCCCCCTCAGACCTCAGATCAGCCCACCCAGCCACTTTAAAAAAAACATACTTACCTGTCCTGCGCTGCCGCTGCCATCAGGTTCTGCGCTCCACTGTCTTCCCTGCCGGCGCGCACTATGACCTGACACAGCGTCAGGTCATAGTGTGCGCCGTTAGGGAAGACAGTGGAGCGGGGAACCTGATGGCAGCGGCAGCAAAGAACAGGTAAGTATGTTTTTTTAAAGTGGCTGGGTGGGCTGATCTGAGGTCTGAGGAGGAGCACAAGATGCTGGTCTGAGGGGGGCACAATACGCTGATCTGAGGTCTGATGGGGGCACAAGATGTTGATCTGAGGGGGGGCACAAGACGCTGGTCTGAGGGGGACACAAGACCCTGATCTGAGGTCTGAGGGGGGCACAAGACCCTGATCTGAGGGGGGCCCAAGACGTTGATCTGAGGTCTGATGGGGCACAAGACGCTGACCTGAGTTCTGATGGGGGCACATTGTGTTGATCTGAGGTCTGATGGGGGCACAAGACGCTGATCTGAGGTCTGATGGGGGCACAAGACGCTGATCTGAGGTCTGATGGGGCACAAGACGCTGATCTGAGGTCTGATGGGGGCACAAGACGCTGATCTGAGGTCTGAAGGGGGACACAAGATGTTGATCTGTGGTCTGATGGGGCACAAGACGCTGACCTGAGGTCTGATGGGGGCACATTGTGTTGATCTGAGGTCTGATGGGGCACAAGACGCTGATCTGAGGTCTGATGGGGGCACATTGTGTTGATCTGAGGTCTGATGGGGGCACAAGACGCTGATCTGAGGTCTGAGGGGGGGCACAAGAAGCTGGTCTGAGGGGGGCACAAGACCCTTATCTGAGGTCTGAGGGGGGCACAAGACCCTGATCTGAGGGGGGCACAAGACGTTGATCTGAGGTCTGATGGGGCACAAGACGCTGATCTGAGGTCTGATGGGGGCACAAGACGCTGATCTGAGGTCTGATGGGGGCACATGATGCTGATCTGAGGTCTGATGGGGGCACAAGACGCTGATCTGAGGTCTGATGGGGGCACAAGACGCTGATCTGAGGTCTGATGGGGGCACAAGACGCTGATCTGAGGTCTGATGGGGGCACAAGACGCTGATCTGAGGTCTGATGGGGGCACATTGTGTTGATCTGAGGTCTGATGGGGGCACAAGACGCTGATCTGAAGTCTGATGGGGGCACAAGACGCTGATCTGAGGTTTGATGGGGGCACAAGACGCTGATCTGAGGTCTGAAGGGGGACACAAGATGTTGATCTGAGGTCTGATGGGGCACAAGACACTGATATGAGGTCTGATGGGGGCACATTGTGTTGATCTGAGGTCTGATGGGGGCACAAGATGCTGATCTGAAGTCTGATGGGGGCACAAGACGCTGATCTGAGGTTTGATGGGGGCACAAGACGCTGATCTGAGGTCTGAAGGGGGACACAAGATGTTGATCTGAGGTCTGATGGGGCACAAGACACTGATATGAGGTCTGATGGGGGCACATTGTGTTGATCTGAGGTCTGATGGGGGCACAAGACGCTGATCTGAAGTCTGATGGGGGCACAAGACGCTGATTTGAGGTCTGAAGGATGACACAAGATGTTGATCAGAGGTCTGATGGGGGCACAAGACGCTGACCTGAGGTCTGATGGGGGCACAAGACGCTGACCTGAGGTCTGATGGGGCACAAGACGCTGATCTGAGGTCTGATGGGGGCACATTGTGTTGATCTGAGGTCTGATGGGGGCACAAGACGCTGATCTGAAGTCTGATGGGGGCACAAGACGCTGATATGTGGTAGTACCACATTATCAGTACTAGTGTTATCTGTGATTTTACACAGGACTGCAGGTAACACTACTACATTTTCTATACTCAGATAGCCATCACTGTGTTACCTCTACAGTTACAAAGGACTGCAGGGGACATCTACTATATTATCTATACACAGATAGTTATCACTCTGTAAGGGGGCCCTCTGAGACTTTATCGCCCAAAGGCCCACCTGAACCTGGAGCCGGCCCTGGGCTGACGTCACACATGCGCAGAAGGACTCAGAGGGTGGTAGGGGAAAGTTAGCGGCTGCACTGCTGTAAGTAAGTGCCCCCAAACAACGTGATGACCGGGGGGGGGGTTAATTGGGAGCGGGACTATATACTTAAGGCCCCATCCATATACTTCATATACTTAAGGCCCCATCCTTATTTTATATACTTAAGGCCCCATCCTGTATAGGATAATAGAGATGGCAGTCATGGCACACATAACTCACACATGATTAAACACTAGTGAGGGGTTTAGTGATGTGAGCCATCTCCATTATCCCATACAGGAAAATATAGTGACAGTATTAAAAGTCAGACTGTATAATATATATAGAAAGCTATAAATACAGTGCAGAGATATATAGTGTGATATAGGCCAGTATAGAGAGCTATAAATACAGTGTATATATATATATATATATATATATATATATATATATATATTGTCCAACTTTATATATCTCTGCACTGTATTTATAGCTCTCTATACAGTCCTATATCACTCTATATAGCTCTACACTCTATTTATAGCTCTATACTGTATGACGTTAGTACTGTCACTATATTTTTCTGTATGGGATAATGGAGATGGGATGGCACACATACTTCTTTAAGTAAATATATGTATAAATGGGGGGGGGGGGGGGGGGGCGCCGAGAGAAAGTTTTGCACAGGGCGCCATCTACCCTAAGGCAGGCCCTGCATCCAGGTACTTGTCATCTTGTATTGCTGGCACGGTGCTGCAGAGCCGATCTTCCTCAACTGTGGGCCCCTTCTCCTGACCTTTGCCCTGCCTACCTGAATCCGTCATCCTCCTGCCACCCACTCGTGTTCCAGAGGCTGATCAGGGCGCGGGAGTTCAGTGTGGGAGAATGTGATGACAGGGCAAAAGAGAAGCAGGAGGCTCAAATAAAGCTACAAAAAATGTGTCAAGCCAGGCCAGTCCCCAAGTCCATAAAGTAATGCAAGAAAAGGTATTTCATGTTTAAAAAAAAGTTTGAATTACAACTCCCAGCATGCCCTGTCAGATATAGACCTTTCAGACCTGCTGTGAGTTGTAGTTTTTCGTCACTGCAAAATGCCATACTCTTAGGGCCCATTCACACAGTATATACCATGATAGAACCTGCTGGATGTGGCTTCTGTTGCTATAGATGATGCATCAAAAGTGGACATGTCTCTTTTTGGGACAGTTGCGAGTTTAACCCCTTAAGGCCAGGGCAATTTTCCATTTTTTCATTTTGTTTTTTTCATTCCTAGCCTTCCCAGAGGCGTAACTTTTCTATTTATTCATTCACATAGCTATATGAGGGCTTGTTTTTTGCGGGACAAGTTGTACTTTTTAAGGGCACCATTTACGGTTGCATACAATGTAGTCGGAAACAGGAACATTTTTTTAAATGGGGTAGAATTATGAAAAAAAAAACACAGCTCTGTTACAGTTTTATGAGTTTGGGTTTTACAGCATTTACTATGCAGTAAAAGTGACTTGTTACTTTCATTCTCTGGGTCAGTATGACTATAATTATTCCACATAGGTTTTTCCACAGCATAGTTTTTGCGATTTAATACTGAAAAAAAAAAACTTTGAAAAAAATATTTTTTTTCTTTGCATTGCCAAGTTAAGACAGCAATAACCTTTTTGTTTTAATGTCTATGGAGCTTTGTTAGGGCTCATTTTTTCCCGGACAATCTGTAGATTTTATTGATACCATGTTGGAGTGTGTACGAATGTTTGCTCACTTTTTATTCAATTTTTTAAAACTTTTTAATAGTTCCCCTAGAGAACTTGAACAAGCAATTATTAGATTGGTTCTGACATAGACTCCAATTCATTAGCATTAGAGTCCATCAGAGCAGAGGGAACATAGCTGCTGCATCCCCAGATCATTCAGGAGATTACCAAGCACCATCTGGGTACCCTGATCCCCACTAGGTTTTTGAGCTCCCAGATGCTGTACTCACATTTGACCATGACATCTGAGGAGTTAGGCTACTTTCACACTAGCGTCTTTGCTGGCTCCGGCAGGGATCAGCAAAACCACTTCCGTTACTAATAATATCCGTTATGAACGGATCCGATTGTGTTATCTCTAAAATAGCCAAGACGGATCCGTCATGAACTCCATTGAAAGTAAATGTGGGACAGATTCATTTTCTATTGTGTCAGAGAAAACAGATCTGTCCCCATTGACTTGAGTTGTCAGTCATGCCAGATCTGTTTTGCTCCGCATCCCATGAGGAAAAGAAAATCGCAGCATGCTTCTCTCTGGTATGAGAACACAACCAAATGAAACAGAATACATTTTGGAGCACTCCGTTCTGTTCAGTTACGTTTTGTCCCCATTGATAATGAATGGGGACAAAACGGAAGCGTTTTTCTCTGGTAGGCCAGGGAATGAGAATCCCTGCAAATTCTAATGACCCAGGGCACCACAAGATCTTTCTGCCATCCCTGAAGCCAGAGAAACTCCATCTTCAAGCTCCAGCAGAATAATCTGGCTCACGTGGGCCCTCCTAATTAGCTCAAGCTGAAATTAATCCAGCAGTTCCAAGTTCCACCACTGGAGGTCACCAGAGAATCACAGATTAAGCCTCTACTGGAATTTCAGCTGCAGAGCGCACCATAGCCAGCAATAAGGATTCCACAGCTCAAGATCCAGTTGCTGCAAAAGAAGCCATGGGTTCCCACCAAGCCTGAAGTCCTACAGTAAAGCTGAAATATCTAAGAGTCTGATGAGCTTCAGGAGGGTGAGATACCTGAGATACCTGTTTGTCTGTTTTAATGTTTGGGCCTTACTAAGCTACCTTCCTGTCTCTTACCTTCAAAAGGGACTCCATTTGTCTATTTCAAGTTGGTGTTTATTGTGGCTTATCTTCTCAGGTTAAAGGGAACCTGTCATCTCCGAAACACCCCCTGAACTAGAGTAAGCGGTGTATAGTGTAAGTGATGCTGAATCAGAATATGCAAGTTTTATTTTCATACTCACTTCCATTCTGACGCTGTGCTCCCACAAACCAGCAGTAAAATGCACTCACTGGACGCCAGTGCTCACTCACATAATGGAGATGACTCAAAGAAGAGTCCTCTCAACGTATTTTACTGCTGGTTTGTGGGAGCACAGCGTCGGAATGGAAGTGAGTATGAAGATAAAACTTACTTATTCGGATTCAGCATCACTTACACTATACACCGCTTACTCTAGTTCAGGGGGTGTTTCGGAGATAACAGGTTCACTTTAAGCAAAGAAGACCCACCTGAGATCTGTTATGCAATATTATAAGCCAGCACCCAAAGAATGGACTCAAACAATAACCTGAGCTCTTTGTGACCCCACCTGTGATTCTGGGAATCTTGGCTATTTTAAGTTTTAATGTTCAAGCACTTTTTGCCCATTGTGTGGACTCTTTTGGTCAGAGTGACAATGTGTTCCATTCAGGCACTTTAAACTGGACCTTGCACAAATGTCAATACTTAGCTAGCTAGATACATTGCTACATTGTTGACAGAAGTACTGCCTCTGACGACTCTGACCCTCCTTATCAGTTTAGTCGCTCTCCTCTGTACTTTTTCCAGCTGCAGAGCATCCTTTCTATGGACTGGTGCCCAGAGCTGAACTGCATATTCCAGATGAGGCCACACCAACGCTTTGTAAAGTGGTAGTATTACATCCGTGCCCTACGAGTCCATGCCTCGTTTAATGCATGAAAATATCCTGGTGACCTTAGAAGCAGCTGATTGACATAGTATGCTGTTATTTAATTTATGATCTACAAGGACACCCAAATCCTTCTCTATAAGTGACTCTTCCAGTGTTACCTCCCCTAGGACATATGAAGCACAGAGATTATTACTACCAAGATGCATAACTTTACATTTATCCACATTGAACCTCATTTGCCAAGTTGATGCCCAATCACTCAGAGTGTCCAAGTCAGCTTGTAGTTTATGGACATCTTCCACAGACTGTACAGTACTACATAGTTTAGTGTCATCTGCAAAAATATAAATGGTGCTATTAATACCATCCTCAATATAATTAATAAATAAATTAAATAACAGAGGACCCAGCACTGAATCTTGGGGTATACCACTTATAACTGGGGTCCATTCTGAATACGAATCATTGACCACAACTATCCAATTACAAACTATACTTTCAAAGCCTATAGACCTTACTTCACCTATTAAACATCTGAGGGAAAGTATCAAAAGCCTTTGCAAAATCCAGAAACACTACATCCACAGCCGTCCCTCTGTCCAGGCTCCTACTCACCTCCTCATAAAAACAAATCCGGTTACTCTGACAACTTCTGTCCTTGGTAAGCTCATGTTGGTTATCACTTATAATATTATTTACAGTCACAAATTCCTGTATATAGTCCCTTAAGAGTCCTTCAAACATTTCCCCACAACAGAAGTTAAACTAACTGGTCTATAATTACCTATGGAGGACCTAGACCTTTTTTGAATATGGGTACCACACAGGGCCGGTTTTAGACAAAGTGTGGCCCTGGGCAAAATTGAAAGTGGGGCCCCAAATCCTGAAATATTGGACCAGCAGTCTGACAGCACTTTGTAGGCACAGACAGTGGTTGCAACCACAGCAGCTGATTGTAGACTGCCACATCTCTGTTTAGCCTTTCCACTATAAGGCCCCTTTCAGACGAGCGAGTGTCACGCTCTGGACTCATAGCGAGACACCCAGCCTGAACTTCCAGCATTGGCCAGGTCGCAAGGCATTATATTGATTTATGATGCTATGTAACCCTTACAGTTCTGGAATGTATAGAATAGCACTAGATACATTGCAGACCTCCAAGGGTTACATAGCATCATAAATCAATACAATGCTATGTGACCCCGGCAGTGCTGGGAGTTCAGGCCGGGTTCCCGACACTCGCTCATCTGAAAGGGGCCTAAGATGCTGATCCTTTTCTGTGCTTAAAAATCCAGGTTTTTTGGATGTGTTTTTTTTCTGATGCATTTTATAACACACTTTTTGATACAGTTGTGGCGTGGGTTTTCATTAATGACCATTTTTAAAGGGAATTCTGGACATAGAACCCGCATGAAGAATGGACAGGGCACTTCTTTTTTTCCATGGTGCAGTTTATAAAAAATAGGGGGTGTCCCATCCGTCCCCTGAAGTGAAGGGAGAGCATAGTGTGCATATATGGCCATCCTCCATTATGCTGATCACTGGTAATTCCATAGCAGTGAATGGAGATAATGCTGTGGATGACACTGTTATGGGGATCTGTGGATGACACTTTTATGGCGGATCTGTGGATGACACTGTTATGGGGGATCTGTGGATGACACTGTTATA
>ONZH01031127.1:0-18791 GCA_900303285.1 Rhinella marina
GATGGACATTATTAACTATCTATGCGTTTTTATATTACCAATATTTACATGATTTAAGGTGTTGGCTATCTATGTCTTCTATTGCCAGGTGAGTATTAATTATTTGTCTTATTAGGTGTTTTTCTTATTCATGTATTTTATTGTTTTTATTTTCTATTATTTCAGTTTTTTTCTCTGATCTGTAATATTATATTTACAACGGCGTCTTTACATGTTGCAGGTGATTATTAGTGTTCTTTCGGAGGTTGGGAGGGGGGCCTCCCCAGGAGGGAGATCAGAGTGCTGGAATACAGCCTGACTCTGATGTCCGTGCCCAGAAGGGCACCCCCTCTAATTCTGCGTCAGTTTGATTCAGATGAAGCCGAATATCTCCATCTCTGCGTTCAGACCACCTGGAAGTAAGGTATTGAACTCAAAAATTTCTTTCTAGATTCTATTCTGGACATGTTTTTTTATATGGTCTCCTCCTCTCCAGTTGGTGTGTACTTTTCTAGTGCTACATAGATAAGTGATTTCGGGTCCTGATTATGGGCAGTCTTTATAATGTTTAGAGACGGTGTGTGTTTCGTAACCTTTTTCTAATATTGTTGATTATGTTCCGATATTCGCTTCTTAAGCTGTCCTTTTGTTCTCCCTATGTATTTGTCTGTTACAGGGACATTGTAGCATGTATATGACGTTTGTAGTATCGCAGGTTAGACAGTCTTCTATTTTTGTTTAAAGGAATTTGTTGTAGATTGTACTTCCTGAGTTTTTCTTGGAAATTTTGTAATTAAACAATTGGCACATCTGCCACATCTATGGAAACCTTTTGAGTGGAGCCAATTGGTGGTTGTGTAAAGTGTTTTCTTCTTTATTTAATTGATGGTGCTACTTTCAGTCCCAAATTTGGTGCTTTCATCATAGGTAATTGATGGATGTTCCGTTAGTAATGTGCCAATTATTTTAATCATTCTTTAATAAGTACCAATGCTTTTAATAATTCCTTCAATTTTTTTGTATTGTGTGGAAAATGGAAGAATCATTCTGATATTTTCAGTTGTCTTATTTTTGGTCTCTGTGATATTGTGTGTTATTGTGGAATCTTCTGTTTTTGATTCTTTAGGTTTGAAAAACTCCTCTCTCTGCATGTCCCTTACTTTGTTTAAATGATTCATCTAGCAGTGGTCTTGGGTATTGTTTTTGCAAGAACTGTTTGGTAAGATTCGTGGCTTCCTCCTCAAATTTCTCCGGTAAGGAGCAATTCCTTTTTAATCTTCTGTATTGGCTGGTTGGTATATTAGATAGCCATCTTGGGAGGTGACAGCTAGAGTATAAAATATAGCTGTTTTTCATTATCGGTTTTTGAAAAGTGCTGCAGATAATCTGTTGATTCTGTTGTGTGATGTGGATATCTAAAAATTCGGTGTGTGTACTGTTTTATATTGGTAGTGAAGGTGAGGTTGTAGCTATTGACGTTGATGTTCTCTAAGAATATAGTTAGTGTATCTCTTGTGTTGTTCCATATAAATATAATGTCATCTATATATCTCCGCCAGAGCACCAGACTCGTCCCCAGACATGAAAGCGAGATTGTGGCGCCATGTCTGGGGACGAGTCTGGTGCTCTGGCGGAGATATATAGATGACATTATATTTATATGGAACAACACAAGAGATACACTAACTATATTCTTAGAGAACATCAACGTCAATAGCTACAACCTCACCTTCACTACCAATATAAACAGTACACACACCGAATTTTTTAGATATCCACATCACACAACAGAATCAACAGATTATCTGCAGCACTTTTCAAAAACCGATAATGAAAAACAGCTATATTTTATACTCTAGCTGTCACCTCCCAAGATGGCTATCTAATATACCAACCAGCCAATACAGAAGATTAAAAAGGAATTGCTCCTTACCGGAGAAATTTGAGGAGGAAGCCACGAATCTTACCAAACAGTTCTTGCAAAAACAATACCCAAGACCACTGCTAGATGAATCATTAAACAAAGTAAGGGACATGCAGAGAGAGGAGTTTTTCAAACCTAAAGAATCAAAAACAGAAGATTCCACAATAACACACAATATCACAGAGACCAAAAATAAGACAACTGAAAATATCAGAATGATTCTTCCATTTTCCACACAATACAAAAAAATTGAAGGAATTATTAAAAAGCATTGGTACTTATTAAAGAATGATAAAATAATTGGCACATTACTAACGGAACATCCATCAATTACCTATATGAAAGCACCAAATTTGGGACTGAAAGTAGCACCATCAATTAAAATAAAGAAGAAAACACTTTACACAACCACCAATTGGCTCCACTCAAAAGGTTTCCATAGATGTGGCAGATGTGCCAATTGTTTAATTACAAAATTTCCAAGAAAAACTCAGGAAGTACAATCTACAACAAATTCCTTTAAACATAAAATAGAAGACTGTCTAACCTGCGATACTACAAACGTCATATACATGCTACAATGTCCCTGTAACAGACAATACATAGGGAGAACAAAAAGGACACTTAAGAAGCGAATATCGGAACATATCAACAATATTAGAAAAGGTTACGAAACACACACCGTCTCTAAACATTATAAAGACTGCCATAATCAGGACCCGAAATCACTTATCTATGTAGCACTAGAAAAAGTACACACCAACTGGAGAGGAGGAGACCATATAAAAAACATGTCCAGAATAGAATCTAGAAGAATTTTTGCGTTCAATACCTTACTTCCAGGTGGTCTGAACGCAGAGATGGAGATATTCGGCTTCATCTGAATCAACTGACGCAGAATTAGAGGGGGTGCCCTTCTGGGACGGACATCAGAGTCAGGCTGTATTCCAGCACTCTGATCTCCCTCCTGGGGAGGCCCCCCTCCCCAACCTCCGAAAGAACACTAATAATCACCTGCAACATGTAAAGACGCCGTTGTAAATATAATATTACAGATCAGAGAAAAAAAACTGAAATAATAGAAAATAAAAACAATAAAATAATGAATAAGAAAACACCTAATAAGACAAATAATTAATACTCACCTGCAATAGAAGACATAGATTAGCCAACACCTTAATCATGTAAATATTGGTAATATAAAACGCATAGATAGTTAATAATGTCCATCTTGAGAAATAGGATTGAAAAAATGGGATTGATAACATTAACTCTAATCAGTAACCCATAAAGACCACACGGTAAGCTCTATATAGAAATGAAAGAAGATCTTCAAGTCTAACATGTGGAAGCCACACCCCTATGACCATATGGAATTTGTCATTCTCCATAATCTTCTATATATTTACACACCCTATATTTTTATACATACATATGTGTATTCTATGTATATACTCTTCACATGTATATATACATATATGTATACATTCTATATATTTTATACACTTGGTTCCCATCCGTGATATGTGTATAAACATAATTTTTTATTTTTAATAAGTAATATGTGCATTTTTAATAGGTGTCTTTGATTATTACTCTATTTTACTCTTTTACTTTTTTTCCTTTTTTGTTTTTATCTTTTCACTCTTTTAAATGAAATCAAATAAAAAGAAACATTTTAATGAATTTAGACAATAAGCCCCTTACCCAATAAGCCTACCAACAGAGCAAACACAGTTTAATTAAACATAGGAGGCACCCAATTAAACCACAAGATCCAATTATGAGGAAGCTTTAAATATCCCACAGAAATCTAGGATATCCAGCTACTGAGGAAGGGGAATTGCAGTCCCCGAAACGCGTTTAGCTTACTGGATACCTAAGAAACCTAAAGTGGTACAAACTATCGGGATCAAACCAAAACCATATACTTCGTTTCCAAATATTCAACATAAAGAAACAAAGTGAAACAGCAGCCAATAAGCAACTATAAACAAAGGGAAGTTACGGTCCACATTATCACTCCGGCTGCCCCAGCGCGCCCACTACCTCCACGTGGGACGCCACGTGGAGACGCCGCTGTCAGCGAGAAAAAGGCGCGCATTGGTAGGAGCGCTCCGTTTGTTCCTGGAAGCGCGCAGACGCCGCCGCGATCTGAGAAGCTGAGAACACGGGTGAAGCCCAGCTGTTTCCCTCTGCGAGCGCCCGCACAGCGAGACATCGCACACACTACTAAGAAGGACTGCGGCATCTCTCTAGGAATTTGGTAAAGTACTAACCTACCATATATATCTACCTGCAAGAAGTACCATATTTCAATTTATCATATTATGACTATTCTTCTAACATCTTAGACATATGGACAAATATCCATTATAGGGATTGTGCATCCCTTGGCCCAATCAGACCGTCTAAGGAGGACACTTTTTACGAGACTCTTCCCAGACTATTTAAGGAGTATATTCCTATGTGACATCTATTTTTCATATTTCTATATTTTTATATTTTTTCCTATTTTTCCCTTTTTTTCATTTTTTACATTTTTATATTTGTATTTAATATATTTACTTGTAAATTATAATAGATTGTGTACTGTACTATATACACTCCACAATATAATCAAAGTTAAATCAAAACTGTGCATGATCCACTTTTTATTACAACCACAGTAGATATCCATGATTTCCTAAATAAGAGTGTGCTCAACTTCATTTTTTCCATTGAATTTTCACTCTTTCTAAGACCTTGTGGATTAGGTCTACCAGTTGAAGCACCTCGCTCTCAATACATTCTGGATAGTGAGCCACTCATATATTTTCATAATTGTTATTCGAAACAAGCACCCGAGCATCGGGAAAAGTTCTACTCGAATAACGAGCACCCAAGCATTTTAGTGCTCGCTCATCTCTAATTACTAACTACCTGTGCAGCTGTGCCATCTTTAAGGAACTGTGAAAAAATGCATTTTATAACAACTGCCAGTCCATTTCATGCTACAAACTGTCTTGATCTGTTATCATTTGAGTTTTGCAGTAAAGAATTGTTCTGCTGCACAACTGCCTTATTATTGCTTCCTACACTACTACACTTCAAAATGTTGGCGGCATGAACAGGGACCCTGCATTTCACCCCAAAACTCCCAAGAGCACCTCAAACATTATCAGGCAGGAGTACCCCAGAAATGGACTGTGCCCCAAAGGGAAGAAAGGTGTGCCAGCATTGGACACCATCACTGCATGTCAGCACAGGGAGCATTAGAACTGTGAGTACTACAAATACTGTTTCCTTTCGGCCACTCGCTTGCACATATGATCCTGTGGTCTGGTTGCTACACTTGTTTTGCTTCTTCAGCATTTATAGCAAACAGAAGCTGAGTGGGGCTTGACTGAGACCAATGCCAGGTGCGGTCCAGGACCGAGATCACTGTCCTGATGTTTGTAACAGCAGAAATCCCCTGTGTAAAGCCCACCCGTTGCGGTCTTAAAAGGGCTGGCATAACCTCAGCTAGTCTATTTGCGATAAGCTTGGAAATAATATTTGCATCCACATTAATTAAAGAAATTGAGAGTCTTTCCCCATTTCAAAAGAAATTTAATATACGTCATGGAGGCCGATTGGGGCATAAATTACCCTTCAGTGCCCTGTTATACATGGAGACAAGGGTCTCTCCTATTTTATCTTCCAGAGTCCTGTAAAATTTCCCTGTATATCAGTCTGGACCTGGAGTCTTAGAAGGTTTTAATGTACGTATAGTCTTGATGACCTCCTCCAATGTCATGGGGCTTTTTTCACTCATTGAATTCTCCTAATATTTTGTTAATAGTTTTGGGGTCATTAATAAGTTTCCCTTTGCCATCTTGCAGCCTAGTAATGTGTGTAGGGGGATATCTGCCTCTAGCTATTTTCGCCCGGAGTTTACCCATTTTGTTCCCATATCTGAACAATGTCAACTCCATATTTGAGCAGTAATGTTCACTCTGAAACTCCTAGTCAATGAAGGTTTGCTGGGCTTGGTGCACAATGTGGCCCTGGATAGCTGTCTTAGCTTGACAGCATCCCAGTACAAGGTGTTTATGCATCACATTAGTGGAGACATAATCTTTCCAACATGACCCCAATTACTGCCTAAATGTCTCATCCTGAACCAGATTTAAGGGTAATTACTACAATATGTTGGATCCCTTCCTATAAGTTTCAACTAGTGTCAATAAAACTGGGGAGTGGTCCGATATCACCATGGATTCCACTGTTGTAGACAACACTTTCGGTAGCAAGGGATTGCTGACTAGCAAATAATCTAAGAATGCCCCCGTAAGTGTTCTTTAAGAATCCCTGTTTTTTTTTTTTTAGTCTCCACAGAGCATTTAAACCCTGCAGGGCAACTCACCCTGGAGCCCATGGCTTGAAGCTGATCTCTTGAATGTAAATGTTTCCAGTGATGCTTTTCCAGCACTAGCACCAAAGTTACATCTGGGTGAGTGCGTGCTATCTTGGGACCAGGGACAAGACCTTCATCCTCCATATAAGAAGTTGCCTCTTCTTGGGATTGAAAGGTTAAGACCCATCCACTAGAGTAAGTGATTCTGAGGATAGCAGGGTACTATAGTTGAAATTGAATGCATTTGGCATATAATGTGTAGCATATGGAGCTAAATGCTTGTTTTCGAGTTAAACTCCACAGAATAGTCCGGAAATATACGAATCTTAGCTCCCTATACTGCTAAAGATGTTTTAATTGCCATAAAGCCGATGATGATCTCTTATTTATGATTGAAATCCAGATAATGGACAATTACATGTCTAGATTTCTCTCCCGTAGATATGCATCCACTATTTAAGTTCCTCCAACCACTGAATGTGAGCTGCTACCTCTGATTGCAATAGCTGCAGAGTAGTGGATATGGTGGCTATAATAATGTTTTTGATATCAGGGGCTATTTTTAGTTTCACCTCAATGGCTAGCCATTTGTAATCAATCAGGACACCTGCTGATCCTGATATTGGCCAGTCCTGTTCCTTCTCTAACCATATGGGAAAATCAGTGCCATGAAGTGCATTCTCCGCAAGTGCTGTCCCCGCCATCTAGGCTGTGATGGCAGTTTCCAGGGCTTCTGCTTTCGCCAGTCAGCTACTGCTTCTATGGATCAGGTGCATCTCCATCCACCCACCTGCACAAGAAACATTGCCTTGTTCTAAAAAAAGCCTGGAAAAATTTTCCCTTTTAAATGGGTGCAGTGTGGATGTGGAAAGTGTACGGTAATAGGGACATGTGGCCACAATAGTAGTGAAAGCACAGTATGAAACAGACAAGGTCAACGATTTGTGTATGGCTGTTTAGGAGTAGCAGTAATAGTAGTGGCAGCTGTGTAGCTGGAATGATAGTGGTAATAGGGGTAATTGAAGTGACATAAAGGGGATTAACAGAAGGGAGTGGCAGTTGTAGCGGTGGTAAAATCAGCCATATTGTAAGGAACATGATGATAGGCAGGAAGACAGTGGCAATATGGTGGCAGCAGCAGCAGTAGCCATGGTATAGAACAAAATGTTAGGCATGCAGAAAGCAGCAGTGGCATGATGGCAGCAGCCATACCGTTTAAAACATAATAGTAGGTAGGCAAACAGTGGCATGATGGGGCATGATCAGCAACAGCAGATCTACTCATTATTCTGAGCCAGAGGAGTGTGAAAATCCTCATGAATCCATGTCTTGTCCATTTTTATGTGATGTTTTGTACACCGACGGAGGACAACTTTGGATGTTACCACACCCCCTGCCGCACAGAAAATCCTTCTTGAGATGATACTGTAGGCTTGACAAGACAGAATAGCACAAGCACATTGGGCCAGTTCGGGCCATTCAAACCTGGATGCCCAGAAGTCCATGAGGTCAGAGAACACTATCTCCCAGGGAAAACCAGACTTGCAGAACTCAACCTCTGTTTTCTGATTTGTGTCAGTCTGGTGTGGCACATGAAAAAATTCCTTCATCATGTTGATAATACTGAACTGCCTGCTGCAGCTTCTGCTGCTTTGGGATGAAGAAACGGAAGGACTAAATTCATCCCCTAACATACAGTACAGACCAAAAGTTTGGACACACCTTCTCATTCAAAGAGTTTTCTGTATTTTCATGACTATGAAAATTGTAGATTCACACTGAAGGCATCAAAACTATGAATTAACACATTTGGAATTATATACTTAAGAAAAAAGTGTGAAACAACTGAAAATATGTCTTATATTCTAGGTTCTTCAAAGTAGCCACCTTTTGCTTTGATTACTGCTTTGCACACTCTTGGCATTCTCTTGATGAGCTTCAAGAGGTAGTCACCTGAAATGGTATTCCAACAGTCTTGAAGGAGTTCCCAGAGATGCTTAGCACTTGTTGGCCCTTTTGCCTTCACTCTGCGGTTCAGCTCACCCCAAACCATCTCGATTGGTTTCAGGTCTGGTGACTGTGGAGGCCAGGTCATCTGGCGTAGCACACCATCACTCTCCTTCTTGGTCAAACAGCCTGGAGGTGTGTTTGGGCTCATTGTCCTGTTGATAAATAAATGATGGTCCAACTAAACGCAAACCGGATGGAATAGCATGCCGCTGCAAGATGCTTTGGTAGCCATGCTGGTTCAGTATGCCTTCAATTTTGAATAAATCCCCAACAGTGTCACCAGCAAAGCATCCCCACCTCCTCCTCCAGGCTTCATGGTGGGAACCAGGCATGTAGAGTCCATCCGTTCACCTTTTCTGCATCGCACAAAGACACGGTGGTTGGAACCAAAGATCTCAAATTTGGACTCATCAGACCAAAGCACAGATTTCCACTAGTCTAATGTCCATTCCTTGTGTTCTTTAGCCCAAACAAGTCTCTTCTGCTTGTTGCCTGTCCTTAGCAGTGGTTTCCTAGCAGCTATTTTACCATGAAGGCCTGCTGCACACAGTCTTCTCTTAACAGTTGTTGTAGAGATGTGTCTGCTGCTAGAACTCTGTGTGACATTGACCTGGTCTCTAATCTGAGCTGCTGTTAACCTGGGATTTCTGAAGCTGGTGACTCGGATGAACTTATCCTCTGCAGCAGAGGTGAGTCTTGGTCTTCCTTTCCTGGGGCGGTCCTCATGTGAGCCAGTTTCTTTGTAGCGCTTGATGGTTTTTGCGACTGCACTTGGGGACACATTAAAAGTTTTCCCAATTTTTCGGACTGACTGACCTTCATTTTTTAAAGTAATGATGGCCACTCGTTTTTCTTTACTTAGCTGCTTTTTTCTTGCCATAATACAAATTCTAACAGTCTATTCAGTAGGACTATCAGCTGTGTATCCACTTGACTTCTACCCAACACAACTCATGGTCCCAACCCCATTTAAAGGCAAGAAATCCCACTTATTAAACCTGAGAAGGCACACCTGTGAAGTGAAAACCATTTCAGGTGACTACCTCTTGAAGCTCATCAAGAGAATGCCAAGAGTGTGCAACACAGTAATCAAAGCAAAAGGTGGCTACTTTGAAGAACCTAGAATATAAGACATATTTACAGTTGTTTCACACTTTTTTGTTAAGTACAGTGCCTTGCGAAAGTATTCGGCCCCCTGGAACTTTTCAACCTTTTGCCACATTTCAGGCTTCAAACAAAAAGATGAGTGATGAGCGAATCGAAGCAGCAATATTCGTGATTTGCACAAATATTGCCCGCTTCGGCTCGGCATCCCGAGGCAGCGCGGACTCGTGATTATTCGTGCGTCACTGCAAGTTTGAAATGCCCGTTTTTTTCAGCCAATCAGCATCAAAGGGAAGCCTGTGGGAACGCCTGCTGTGATGTAACAGCCCCTATACCTCCCCAGCAGTCATTGGCTGGCAGTGACATGTGACCTAAATTTACATAAGGTAGGGACCTGCACAGTGTCAGACTGGCCCACCAGAGGACCGGAGGATCCTCCAGTAGGCCCCAAGCCACCCAGCCACTTAAAAAAAGCATACTTACCTGTCCTGCCGTGCTGCCGCTGTCCTCGGCTCCCACGCTCCACTGTCTTCCCTTCCGGCGCGCACTATGACCTGACGCAGAGTCAGGTCATAGTACGCGCCGACAGGGAAGACAGTGGAGCGCGGAACTTGATGGCAGAGGCAGCGCGGCAGGGCAGGTAAGTATGATTTTTTTAAGTGGCTGGGTGGGCTGATCTGAGGTCTGAGGGGGGCACGAGACGCTGACCTGAGGTCTGATGGGGCACGAGACGCCGACCTGAGGTCTGATGGGGGCACGAGACGCCGACCTGAGGTCTGATGGGGGCACGAGACGCCGACCTGAGGTCTGATGGGGGCACGAGACGCTGACCTGAGGTCTGATGGGGCACGAGACACCGACCTGAGGTCTGATGGGGGCACGAGACGCCGACCTGAGGTCTGATGGGGGCACGAGACGCCGACCTGAGGTCTGATGGGGGCACGAGACGCTGACCTGAGGTCTGATGGGGCACGAGACACCGACCTGAGGTCTGATGGGGGCACGAGACGCCGACCTGAGGTCTGATGGGGGCACGAGACGCCGACCTGAGGTCTGATGGGGGCACGAGACGCCGATCCCTGTACTGTGACATCACTGTGTTTATTATCCCTGTACGGTGACATCACTGTGTTTATTATCTCTGTACTGTGACATCACTGTGTTTATTATCCCTGTACAGTGACATCACTGTGTTTATTATCCCTGTTCAGTGACATCGCTTTGTGTATTATCCCAGTGCAGGAAGAGGTAAGTGGTCTGTGTTTGTGTGTTTGTTTTCTATTTTTCAGGGTCGTGAATGCAGAGGACTACGTCGGACTCGGTTGACTACGTCAGACCAGCTTTTTTTTTTTTTTTTAATAAAATGGTCAAACAGGGGTCTGGGGGAGTGTTTATTTCAATAAAATGTTTTATACTTGTGTGTGTGTATTTTTTTTTTACAATACTACAGTTTTAGTAATTATGGCTATCTACAGACGGCCCTGATTACTAATACTGGGCTTAGTGCTTGCCGGTATGGCAGGCCAGCACTAACCCCAACATCTATTACCTCGGCACCCACCGCCACCAGGGGTGCCGGGAAGAGCCGGGTACCCGCAGGACCGGACCTTCTAAATTGAGGGTCTGGCTCTGGGGCGGCTGCAGGCTGGTACTATTAGGCTGGGAAGGGCCAATAACCGTGTCCCTTCCCACCCTGGTAGTGCCAGGCTGCCGCTGCTGGTTGTATCTGGCTGGCGAAGGAAAAAAGGGGGGGGGACCCCACGCCATTTTTTAAAAATTATTTAATTATTTTTGTAAAAAAAATGGCGTGGGGTCCCCCCCTTTTTTCCTTCGCCAGTCAGATACAACCAGCAGCAGCAGCCTAGCACTACCACACGCTGCGTCAGGTCACAGTGCGCGCCGGCAGGGAACACAGTGGAGCGCGGAACCTGAGGACAGCGGCGGCCAGAACAGGTAAGTATACTTTTTTTAAAGTGGCTGGGTGGGCTGATCTGAGGTCTGAGGGGGGCGCGGGGCCCCCCATGAAATCATTGGAGTGGGGACCTGGAGCAGTAGCTCCAGGTGCTCCCATAATAATCTGGCCCTGGCAGCGCGGCAGATATTAGAACATGGCAACCGCATTAAAGTGATGCGCGTGCCATGTTCTATGTATCGGACGGCAAGAAAACTCGGTATCGAGCTTCGGTACCGCACTAGGTACCGAAACCGTACCGAGTTTTCGATATATCGTGCCACACTACTTTCAACTACCTCACCCCCCGACACCTGTGTCTCGCCATTGTCCACCACCTCCTCAGACAACACTGGTAAATCCCCACTGTCAGCACACTGAGACTGCAAAAGGTCTTGCGAATTGGGGCAGAGAATGTTCTGGGGTAGCACATCAGAGAAGGGGTGACTATGGGGTTCCAAGGAGTACGTGACCACATACAATCTCCATCCAAAAAGTCATACTGAGGCTCACCACCATGCTTTACACTGCAATCTTATTGAAAGACAGACAATCAGGGGTTCACCGCCAGGTTGTCAGGCAGCATTTTTAAGTGGGTCACCATTACCTTGTCCCTGAAAATTGCCTTGGGGTCATCACCAGACTATTGGCCAGATTTAGAAAAAATGGTGCAATTATGGAGCCTCAGAGGCATCCCTACATGCTGCCCCTGGTGTTTCTTATCCATTTCCAAGGTGTATCCATCTTTTTCTGAGGTTTTCACATGTTGTAGCAAACTTGACTGTGCAGAACCTTTGGCCCCTGCAAAAATATTCGGGTCTCCCATAGACTTTAATGGGATTCGTTATTCGGCTCGAACCCACGAATCCCGCGGAAAATTCTGGCCGAATACCGAATCCCCGAAACTTTTAGGATTCGATAAACTCTAAAAAAGATATAACATTTAAAATTTTTGGTGAAGAATCAACAGCAAGTGGGTTACAATTGTGAAGTGGAACCAAATTTATTGGATCATTTAAACTTTTTTTTATAATAATAAAACTGAAAAGTGAGGCGTGCAAAATTATTCGGCCCATTTACTTTCAGTTCAGAAAACTCACTCCAGAAGTTCATTGAGGATCTCTGAATGATCCAATGTTGTCCTAAATGACTGATGAAGATAAATAGAATCCACCTGTGTGTAATCAATTCTCCGTATAAATGTACCTGATCTGTGATAGTCTCAGGGTTCTGTTTAAAGCACAGAGAGCATCATGAAGACCAAGGAACACACCAGGCAGGTCCGTGATACTGTTGTGGAGAAGTTTAAAGCCGGATTTGGATACCAAAAGATTTCTCAAGCTTTAAACATCCCAAGGAGCAATGTGCAAGCGATCATATTGAAATGGAAGGAGTATCAGACCACTGCAAATCTACCAAGACCCAGCCGTCCCTCTAATCTTTCATCTCAAACAAGGAGAAGACTAATCAGAGATGCAGCCAAGAGGTCCATGATCACTCTGGATGAACTGCAGAGATCTACAGCTGAGGTGGGAGAGTCTGTCCATAGGACAACAATCAGTCGAACACTTTACAAATCTGGCCTTTATGGAAGAGTGGCAAGAAGAAAGCCATTTCTCAAAGATATCCATAAAAAGTCTTGTTTACAGTTTGCCACAAGCCACCTGGGAGACACACCAAACATGTGGAAGAAGGTGCTCTGGTCAGATGAAATCAAAATCGAACTTTTTGAAAACAATGCAAAACGATATATTTGGCGTAAAAGCAACACAGCTCATCACCCTGAACACACCATCCCCACTGTCAAACATGGTGGTGGCAGCATCATGGTTTGGGCCTGCTTTTCATCAGCAGGGACAGGGAAGATGGTTGAAATTGATGGGAAGATGGATGGAGCCAAATACAGGACCATTCTGGATGAAAACCTGTTGCAGTCTGCAAACGACCTGAGACTAGGACGGAGATTTATCTTCCAACAAGACAATGATCTCAAACATAAAGCAAAATCTACAATGGAATGGTTAAAAAATAAACGTATCCAGGTCTTAGATTGGCCAAGTCAAAGTCCAGACCTGAATCCAATTCAAAATATGTGGAAAGAGCTGAAAACTGCTGTTCACAAACGCTCTCCATCCAACCTCAAAGAGCTCAAGCTGTTTTGCAAGGAAGAATGGGCAAGAATTTCAGTCTCTAGATGTGCAAAACTGATAGAGACATACCCAAAGCGACTTGCAGCTGTAATCGCAGCAAAAGGTGGTGCAACAAAGTATTAATGCAAGGGGGCCAAAAAATTTTGCACGCCCCACTTTTCAGTTTTATTATAACAAAAAAAGTTTAAATAATTTAATATATTTTGTTCCACTTTACATTTGTGACCCACTTGTTCACCAAAAATTTAAAATGTTATATCTTTTTGTTTGAAGCCTAAAATGTGGCAAAAGGTTGAAAAGTTCCAGGGGGCCGAATACTTTCGCAAGGCACTGTATATAATTTCACATGTGTAATTCATAGTTTTGATGCCTTCAGTGTGAATCTACCATTTTCATAGTCATGAAAATACAGAAAACTCTTTGAATGAGAAGGTGTGTCCAAACTTTGGTCTGTACTGTAGATATAACAATTTAATGTTTATGGTAAAATGTCTTTAATCTATGTATTCAATATTATAGTTATTGATGCAATTTTTATAGTAAAATGTCTTTAAACTACATGGTTTAATTCAGTATTCAGTATATAACAATTTAATTTTTTCCATAAAATATCTTTGAACTATGCATTCAATATCATAGGTATAGCAATGCAATATTTGAGTTGAAATGTCTTTGAACTACAGTACACAGTCTGAAACAGTAATGCAAGCTCTAACACTGATATAACAACGCAATGCTTGTAATGAAATATCGTTGAACTACACATTCTGATTCGGTAATGCTTCTGTCACAGATATAATATTGTAATGTTTGCGGAAAAATGTCTTTGAGGTATACATTCAAAAGCACAGTTATTAATGCAATTTTTATAGTAAAATATCTTTAAACTATGTGGTCTGATGCAGTAATATGTCTAATATGAAAGCACAGATATAACACTGTTTGTGGTAAGATGTCTTTGAACTATGGGTGTCATTTATCAAACTGGTATAAAGTAGAACTGACTTAGTTGCCCATAACAACCAGATTCCTCCTTTTATTTCCCAAAAGAGCTGTTCAAAATGAAAGGTGGAATCTGATTGGTTGCTTTGGGCAACAAAGCCAGTTCTATTTTACACTGGTTTGATAAATGACCCCCTATGCGTTTAGCAGCACATTTATAACTGCAAATTTTATAGTAAAATGTATTTGAACTACATGGATTGATGCAGTAATGCATCAGATAGATATAACAATGCAGTGATTGTGAGAAATGTATTTGAATTATGTGTTCAATAACAAATTTATAAAAATAGCGTTATTGCCATAAAATGCTTTTGCTTTGATTTTGTGAGTTTAATAAGGGCTCTTTCACACCACCGTTAGGGATTCCGTTCTAGCTTTCCATTATAACATCGTTATAACGGAAAATAACGGAATCCATAGGACGAAAATCATAACAGACACCTTTAAGGGGCATTCCGCTTTGATCCGTCATAATAGAAGCCTACGGAAAAACATAACGGATCAGTCTGCTTTTCGTTATGCTGGATGGAAAACAAAGTTCTGTCGACAGGACATTGTTTTCCGTCCAGCATAATGGAAACCAGACGGATCCGTTATGCTTTCCCATAGGCCTCTATTATGACGGATCAAAATGGAATTCCTCTTAAATTTGTCCGTTTTGATTTCCGTCCTATGGATTCCGTTATTTTCCGTAATAATGATGTTATAACGGAAAGCTAGAACGGAATCCCTAACGGTGGTTTTAAACAGCCCTCACATGTATATGCCCTGAAACAATTATGTATTTTCTCAGTGTTTGCACAAGAATCATATGTGCTATGCTGAAAATAATGGTATGAACCATAGAAACATGAGGTGGGGAAAAAAGCTGTTTCTGTCATAAACAAAATTTTATTCTTCTTGCACAAGGTTTTGTAATAAACACGGTGTGACCAAACACTTACTCGCTCAAAGCTTTCCCTAATCAAATTCCCTAAAATCTACACAATTATATCTCTATATTTTCTCACTATAGTGTCCCAGTTACACTGCCAGACACACCTTTGAAGTCCAGAATCTGAACACAGTATGGTGATTAATCTCATTCAGGATGAGGAACTCCCTGCCTACTGCCCCCTCTATTGGCTGAAGAGCCTGACTTTAAGTCAGGGAAAGCCCTCCTCCCCACTTCCTTCCTAGTGATTTTTTCTTCCAATGTTCACATTAAAATGTGTTTATGCTAATGGTACTAAATGGTAAATATTACTCGCTTTGATTCGTTTGGCAGGGAAATTTTTGTGACATTCATAACAAATCTGATTTAAAATTAATTCCCTCATCTTTAATTGCCACCCATACTGAACAGGATATATGTTTTGTAAAACCAAGTGCTAAAAGCTTATTGTGATTATTGTCATTATTATTATTAACTAAACTAGTTCCATGCATATAGACAAAGTTGTTGGAAACGTGACACTGTAATGTTATATAGCCCAAATGAAAATAGTCTTTGGGGTGTTATTGGAAGTCCTATTGTTGAAAAAGATGAACCTTTCATAAAATATGTGTACCGGGAAAACGGTTAAAGAAAATTCGCTCCCGAACATTTTATGGGTCACAGATCATTTGCTTTCAGTGCATGTCATGTACATATATTTATGATAATCACATAATACAGTTTAGGAAGATCTATCAATTCATAAATTAAGACAGATCATTTAACTGAATTTCTAATCCTATAATGCTCGCTTGACTAAAACCAAAATAATTGGGTTATAATTGCACATTTAATGTGAATGTTTTCTTTAAAATAAAAGTTTTTTTAGAAGAAAAATCTACAAATAACCTTAATTTAAAATCTATGTAAACTGTCTGATATGGTACAGTGCCTTGTGAAAGTATTCGGCCCTCTGGAACTCTTCAACCTTTTGCCACATTCCAAGCTTCAAACAAAAAGATATAACATTTTAAATTTTTGGTGAAGAATCAACAACAAGTGGGTCACAATTGTGAAGTGGAATGAAATTTATTGGATCATTTAAACTTTTTTTGTAATAATAAAACTGAAAAGTTGGGCGTGCAAAATTATTTGGCCAATTTACTTTCAGTTCAGAAAACTCACTCCAGAAATTCATTGAGGATCTCTGAATGATCCAATGTTGTCCTAAATGACTGATGAAGATAAATAGAATCCACCTGTGTGTAATCAAGTCTCTGTATAAATGCACCTGCTCTGTGATAGTCTCAGGGTTCTGTTTAAAGCACAGAGAGCATCATGAAGACCAAGGAACACACCAGGCAAGTCTGTGATACTGTTGTGGAGAAGTTAAAAGCTGGATTTGGATACCAAAAGATTCCCCAAGCTTTAAACATCCAAGGAGCACTGTGCAAGCAATCATATTGAAATGGAAGGAGTTTCAGACCACTGCAAATCTACCAGGACCCGGCTGTCCCTCTAAACTTTCATCTCAAACAAGGAGAAGACTGATCAGAGATGCAGCCAAAAGGCTCATGATCATTCTGGATGAACTGCAGAGATCTACAGCTCTGATTGGCTCAGGCTCGGTAAACCAGTGACGCATCACTTCTGCTGCGACTGCTGAGATGAGCAAAAGCACTGTGTGTGAAGTTCTGAGACCTGATTTGTGAAAATCGGGGTGTAATTGCTCTGAGAATCCATATTACAGATATCAGGGATACTGCAGGGCTAGTGCAGGGTCAGTTCAGGGCTAGTATTTAATCAAGCAGGGAGAGAGAGACAGGGAGAGATAAGGAGAGACAGTGAGAGGCACAGGGACAAAGACCAGCTGCAGGGCCACAGAGTGAATTGAAAAATGTCTGGAATGGATAAGCAAAAGGGGTCCAGTTCCAGCCAGACTTTGAGCTTTAAAAAAAAGGAGAAGGTGGCACAGGGCAGCAGTGCCAAAAGACCTGTAGCTGGAGCATCTACTAGTAGTATTTGCAATACTTGGCCGTTGTTCCAACAGGCTAACCCACCGAGGCACAAAATTGTAGTGGAGGAGAAAGTAGATGCGTTAGTGGAGTGGATGGCACGCTCATCTCAGTCTCAGCCGGATGATCTGCTGTCATCTGCTGATACAGTATCCATATGTAGCCAGGGGTCAGACTCGTCCTGCTCCATCATTCCACTCAAGCAAACCTCTTCATTTTCTGCCACCTCTCGGGCTTCAGTGCTCCCTCCTAGTGGTGTCCCTTCTGCAATTTCTAAAAAAAAAAAATCCACCGAAGCCCACCAAATAATCCGGCGGTTATAGAGGACAGCCTTCCTGAGGATTTCTTAGAGGGCAGTCAGAGTTTGGACTGCCCAGAATTGTCAGTTGGTGGGGAACAGCCTAATTTGCATTTCCAAAAATGTGTTGTGGAGGAGTCTGATGATTATTCTGATGTCTTAGAACGGAGGATCTGGGAAGCGAATCAGGCTGGTGAGGAGGATTTGAGCTCAGAGGTGGAGGGTGGTACTAGTAGTGGCAGCAACAGAGGGCAGAGGCGAATTAGGCTCAGGGCTAGTGCTTCCCTGGGAACTAGCGAGACCCCAAATATAGTGGGGCCGGCACCAGGTTGTAAACGTGCAAGGGCTACAAGCTTGGCCAGCTGTGGAGGGCGCATGTCGGGTGTGTGGAAGTATTTTACCACTCTGCCGGGGGATAGCAGTATGGCCACGTGTAATTTGTGTAAACAGAAATTGAGCCGTGGGAAAGCCACAAATGTAGGGACCACTGCTCTGTGGAACCATTTGAAGAGGCGTCATGCTGGCAATTTAGAGCAGCCCATTAATACTAAATAGCTAGTTACTTCTCCCAGGGTCCCTTCTGTAAGGCAGGCCGCATCCAGGGCCATAGCTCAGCCCGCATCCCGGTGTGTAACTAGTACATCCACCTCATCGTCGGCCAGTGCGTGCATTTCTCCACCTCCTCTCATTTGGCAGCCGTCCATTGCCGAGTGCGTGGCCAGGAAGCAGTTTTATGCCACAAGTAATCCAACAGTGCGCAAACTGAATGGTCACCTGACAAAGTTGCTGGCTGTGCAGTCTCTGCGGTACCAGCTGGCTGACTGCCCAGCTTTTAGGGAGCTAATGGCTTGCGCTCAGCCACGCTGGCAGGTCCCTAGCCGGCATTACTTCTCCAACAAAGCTATCCCCACCCTTCACTCCCACGTGGCTGACAATATTGGACATTCCCTGCAGCTGTCTATCTGCAGCACGGTGCACGTCACTGTGGACACCTGGAGCAGTGCTTACGGCCAGGGGCAATGCATGTCCTTTACTGCCCACTGGCTGAATGTATTTAGTGG